>CM056602.1:11875688-11982243 GCA_029721355.1 Tegillarca granosa | reverse complement strand
GTAGGAAGTCCATGGTGTTACTACTGAAGTTGTTATGGAGCAAAGTTCTCATAGCAAACTTACTCAGGATCATCAATCAATGGCAGACATGTCTGAAATGAAACAAGATGGATATCAGATTATACAAATTATTTGAACAGGTCTTAAAACTAAAATCTGAAACCAAAGATAACCCTAAAATAGACATCTTACTGTCCTGTACACCACACTTTAAATCCCACTCTAACCAATCCTAGTGTGGACAAGTGAGTTGAGTTGAGTAATGGTGTTTAATATCCAAGTCAAGAATATTTCCTTATATCGAGATGTTGTCAGCTATAGGGAAAGGGCAGAAATTTTGCCTGTGCGTTGCACTGATGGCATTATACAGCAGGGTTCTTTATTGTGTCACGCCTGCAATGACATGGTACCTTATTCATTTTATGTTCCCATCCGAAAGAACAGTGACTTTCATTTAGAAATGCCAGTGCTTGGGCAAAAGAATAGTCACTACCCACTTTTCAAGTCTTGGATAAGCCGGGGTTCGAACCCACAACCTTCCACTTACGAAGCAAGCACTCTATCAACTGTGCTACCACAGTGGCTAGTGTGACAAGTGTTCATATGCAAGGCTAGTGGGCTGCTTCAGCTTTTCTGTTATTTCTATTCAAGACTATTCAAGAACTGAGCACCTCAATACAAGACAAATCTCAACTTGGAAGTACCAGTACTACAATATATTACAGGTTTTTGTACATAAAACCTAAACATGCCACAGCTAATTGCAGTAAAAGTAACAATTTTATGTCTTTCTCAAGATAAACAGTTGAAAACAATATTAATTTTTAAAGCTATTCAAAATTAAACATCAATCTTAAAAGATTTTTTTGTCAATTTTCTCATTTAATTTATTTTTGCAATTAGTTAAGAAACAAAAAAGGATCAACTGGTGGCCAAGTGGTAGAGGGTACCAACTCAGAAGCAAAAAGGTATAGGTTTGAACCCCTGATGTTGTACATCTATCTATCTATCTATCTATCTATCTATCTATATATATATATATATATATAAGATATCAGGGGTCCAGAAACGGTCATATTTGTCCGGACATGTCAGACAAAAAATATTTTTGTCAGACATTTTAGTTTAAAATAGAATTCAGTTAATCGGACACGTAAATAAATTTGTTTGTTTGGTCATTATTTTACTCGAGTACATTATTGTTTGCTATCACCTGTCAACCGTTTTCAATAAATACTACAGATCTTATAATTAGGCTTTTGTTTATTAATCAGTTAGAATCCATGGTCTCAATCTGTTCCTTCTGTTTCATCGTCCGAATCATCATTACATTTGTTGTTAAGTTGTTTATTAAGTAATCACATCGCTTTACAGATGGAAGCCATAAACACCTGATAACTGAAGGTCATGGTCGTCGGAATATTATCAAAGAAGGTTCCACCCCGGATGTTAAATAATGCAACGCGTATCGTAACAGTCTTGGCAAACTGTTTAGTTATAATAAATAATTTTAAAAAGTCTAAATACAATCAAAGATGTCTCGAAATGAGGTTAAGTAAAGTTCGTGTAACTTTGGGAAAACACAATCATCAATAAACAAAGATGGCCATCAAACCATGTGTCGTCAACGCCGACAGTTCAAAATCAACACTATGTGGACACATTAGAGCCTGATCATATATACCTAAATAACCTCTACGTGTAGTAAAACCCTTTGTAAAATCTATTTGATATTAAAATGTTTTAAAATACAAAGTCAATAATAAGGTTTTTTTTTTTTTTTTTTTGCTGCTTTTCACAGCATTGGTGGTACAGTTGAAAAAATGTCCGACAACCCAGTTAAAATTTTCTGGAGCCCCGATATATATATATATACACATGTATAAGGCATTTCTCTTATTGTTTTAATAACACTAAACCATGACGTTTACTGATTTTCATATAATATACCATATTCTTTTTCTTTTTTTTTCTTTTTCTTTTTAACATGAATTGGAAAAATCTCACTTAATGTTCAAACTGATTTGCAATTGGAATTTACAAAACCTATAGAATGGTAAAATCCGACTGCATAAATAGTGGCTAATGTTTTTTTTTCATTTTGTTCTTTTAAATTCATTTATATATTTCTCTATTACCTGTATGGTTGTGATGGATTCAAGAAGTCATATAACATCCTATTGCTGGCTAAAAGGTTTTCAGACAGAGATCTAAATGTAAATGGTTTTTTTTTTCTTGTCATAAGAATTGTGTTCATCTTCTGCTATCTGTGTTGTTTCCATTCTGTTCGTTGGTCCTCAATTACTCTGTGTATTGAAACATTATAAAACATCAGATATACATGTATTGTAAAGTTATTTTTGTATTTATCACAAACATTCAGGGGGTATTAAATTAAAATTGACTTTTAGATTTTTTTGAGGCATTGTCTGACTGAATACCAGTTATTCTTTACTATAATAAACACAAGTCTGAAAGTGAAAGTTCAGTTTTGTTTTCTCATGAACTTTGGTTTCTCAAAATATTGTCAAAAATTAAAAAGCAAATATCAGCTCATGACCAACCTTTTTAAAAGACTATTTTAAAGCCATTTTTTTTACTGTATGGGTACCTCATTTTCAGTCATTCTAAAGGTGCTAAAGTTGTCATTTTTTTTTTTTCAAAAACCTCAGTCTTTTGCCATCTTAGAACCGACTACCTACATATAACTGAATCCTGAAGGGTCATAAATCGCATTTAGTCTGTTACAAATACCCTTATCATAAATCTGACTACCTCAATAAAAGTGAAAAAAAAAAAATCATCACTTCGGCATAAAACAACATTGCTTCACAACACAGAACAAACATGTGCTCTAAGCTAGCCAACAATGTAATCTCAACAAAGGGACAATTATGGGGGTTAGATAAATTATAGCAAACAGGTGAAGTTTCCATATATAAACAAATTCACTGGATTTAAATGTCATTATATACACTGCAAACAAAAACATTTCAATCATGTGACAGTATGAACTTAATTAACCTTTATAGTTCTTTCCAAGGGGAAAATTTTAGAAAGACTTCTTTTTGTACTCTCCATTAAAATTTAAATTACAAATTGAAATGGCCTAAAAATCATGAAATCATGCCATTTTGAACATTTCTGTGAAAACTATATTTTATATTATGAGTGAAGAGTACAAAAGGAAGTCTACCAAGGTTTTTGATTTACAAATCGGTTGACAATGGACAAAAAAAAAAACATCATTCGTTTAAGATTTTATTATTATTTTTAAAAATGCATGGTTCTAGAAAATTGTACAATATCAAGATCTTCAACAATATAATTTACAGACAATGTTTTACCAAGGCAGAATACATCATATTCTAAGACCGGCAATATTTAAGTAGATAAGAACTGTCCATAAACATTTGAGGAATTTTTTAGAAAACAATAGATGAATATTGTTCACCAACTTCACATTAAACAATATTCACTTCTATTTGTATAGTGCATCATTGTGTGGCCGTGTTTTTATAACTCGCTGCATTTTGGATAATTGGTCTAAGAAACTGAATATCACGCATGTTAACGCGTTTTTAGTTGGTATATTATAGGAATACTTGACTTTCCCCATTTCAAAAAATCTCATATTTACCAAACTTTACACCCATGCACTAAAATGGTGTTTTGCTAATTAATCATGTTGATCAGTCATCGAAACATTTTTTACATTTGCTTCACCGCGGAAAACCTAAATTATCAATTACTGCAAGTACTTTTTTCCCGAAAGAGTGATCATACAAAGTGATTTCCGATTGCAAATATTCTACACACGAAAATGAAAATTTTGAAATAGATCTCTCTGTAAAAATTCTAAATTCCCTACATGATAAAATACATGCATTTGTTTGCGATTGAACTTTAAAAAATGTCAAGCACATCAGTAGCTAAAAAAAGTTCTTGAGAAAAAAGTACTTTTGACAACTTACCTGACAGCTTCGCAATGAACTTCGCGGGAAGTTTCCCGGGAGTATTGAGTGAGCTAAAATTTGATTGGCTCACTATATAATCCTCTTATATTTAACCAATGTCTGGTGACGAGAAGTCGGCTATTTCATTGTGGCAGAGGGGAGGGAAAGAATATAAAATTGCATCTGTTATCTTTGCATTAAATTTTAAATAAGTTAATCCATGATTTATTTAACAAAATGTCACGAAAAAATTGCGACGATAATAATGAAGATATTTTTTACGAAATTTGATGACAGATGAAAAGTTATTTTCTGAAAATGAAATCCTGTTACCCCTATGGTTTCATATAAATTCTTCTTAAAGGTATTGTACGTGCATATCGACTTCATGGTTGAGGTACCTAGAGGAATTTTCTTCCCTGATTGAAATTACAGATTATCCACACTAGCCAAAACGGTTAAATGGTTAAGGGATAAAATGAGCGCACTGCAAAGGTCATTTTACCACTTTGCCTAAATCTGGTGAGGCCTAGATATAATGAAATATTCTTGATTGGGACAAGGGAAGGAAAACCCTATTCTATCATTTAATAATATTGGAATAAAAATTCAGAAAGTTTTGTAATGAAAATTACATGTACTGTATTGGTAGGTTTTAGATTTAATTAATAGAAATAGCAATATTTGGTCAATAATTTAAGAACATATATTTTGTATTTAAATTATTGGAAAAATTAGATACCTACAGATTGCAGATGATTCTAAACTATATAGCCCTGTTCCTGATTCGGTATCCAGAGAGGAGTTGCAAAACCGGTTTTTAAAAAAGACTTGGTAGCAATCGAAATGGTGCAACGAAGAGCAACAAAACTGGTTTCAAATCTTGCCCAGCGAGATTAAAGAAACTAAGACTGGTATACACAATTGTCAAAACTATAGACAAAGTAAATCATATTGTTCCAACTAATGCAACTAGTGGACAGATACTACGGAGCCCCGTTGGTACCACAGACAAAAAATATACCGATAATGAAATCGAGCGCACGATTTTGAAATTTCAATTTCCCATTTGCTTGCCTGCTATGAATGATTTGTCTCCCTTAGCCAACTTTATATTAAATTACCTGAAACTGATACATTCAATTGAATATATAATATAGAAGCGCATATAAAATAAACACTGGTTAATTTAGAGAATTACTATTTTTACGAATAGTATGTTGCTGTGTTGAGAAGAAAAGCACAGGACCTTAGCCCTGACTGACTGAGTCAGACTGGTTATTTCCAAGTTGTTTAGTGGACTTCAGTCCTGAAATCTGGCTTGTAATTTCTTTGTTTTTTGCCGGACCTATACCCGGACATTGACCAGATGTTGAAACATTAAATTACTAGTATGTCAATTCAGATTCCATCCTTTCATATGATTTACTAAAACATTGTTTTTCTATTCTTTGGAACCTGTGCTACCATAGTACTTTTGTGATATAGATTACTACGGTAGCTCAGTTGGTAGAGTGCTCGCTTTACATGTGGGAGGTCACTGCCACTTTACTTATAGCTGGTGACGTTTCTGTATCATTAAAATATTCTTGGCACTCCGGTTTACTCAATCGGCCGTTTACTCACCGCCTTGATATAAGTTAATCAATTTTGACTGAGGCCTTAAACTCAACCTTTATATATATAATTATATATAATTATTAATTTAAGTACACGTATTTGGTTATTCGCAATTATACATCTTCAATCAATACTTTATTTAATGACCAAAAAATAAATTGGACCGTATCTGCCTTTATTTACATGAACTATCACATTTACACAACAGAAAATAATGAGCACATATATGAATAGTTACACTCTGTCCTGTCAAAGACATTACAGAACCTAGCAAGGGGGATAGATCCGATCAGAGAAATAGACTAAAGAACAGAAAAAAAAACTCGTTAAAGGTTTAACTTAAAAGATGGAAAGACGAATCACAATCACAATGTCTGCTTATGCGACTAGTTAATTTTAAATATTTGTGTACAAAATAACTTTAACTGTTTAGCATTAGGCTTTCAGTATGCCGGAAGCGTATGTCCCTGATATTTTACGAGTTGTTCATCGATTTTTTCTTTGATTTTGTCTTTTTTGTAGTTGTTTTTTGTTCAGTTGGCGGAGGTTCCCCAAATAGTGCATAACAAAACTCTGAAAATAGAAGAATAAAAGAATTCACGTAATTACTAACACTTATTCCAATATTTCTTTTGAACGATAAGATAGTGTTGCAACGTGTTTCATTTAAAAAATAAAAGAAGAAGAAAAGAAAAAAGAAGAAAAAGAAGAAGAAGAAGAAGAAGAAGAAGAAGAAGACGACGACGACAACGACGACAACGACGACGACGATGATGATTGATGATGATGATGATGATGATGTATGATGATGATGATGACGATGATGATGATGATGATAATGATGATGATGATGATGATGATGATGATGATGAATTACAAAATCTTTTGAAATAACGTTATAATTGTACATAATAAGTGTTGTTTTCCAAAAAATAAATTTAATTAATTTTCCTAGTTTTTCGCTTCCAGGTCTATTCTGGGGTCTATTCTGTATCTACAAAATTACAGATATATACGTAACAAATAATAGAAATCTATTTCGCTATTATATAAGTTTGTCAATATATGAGCTAGTTAAAGGATGCGATTATGTGTTAATTCACTTTTAAATGTAAAAACGTATGCTTATAACATGTAAAACAATTTTTAAAAACAACAACAATGATTATTGAATTACCTATGTAGTCGATTTTTCCATCTTTGTTTAAATCTGCTTCTTCTATCAACTCGTCTGCCTCTTGGTCACCAAATGTGTCACCTTTCCCACATAAGATAGCTTTAAGTTCATCCTTTGTTATGTACCCATTGCCATCCAGATCAAACATTCTGAACGCAGCCCTCATCTCTGCCTGCTTATACTCGATTGTAGAGAGGTATCGGCGGTAAATGTACTCAAACTCCTTATATGATACAGAAGCGTCAGCTGAAGTAAAATTTTCAGAATCAGCCTGTTTAATACTCTTTTTGAATGACATATTGACAGAAAATCAATGTGTTTATAAAAAAAATTACCCTGTAAAACTAAAGTCTGTGTTTTAATATTTACAACTATCTTCCAGGAGGTGCTTACCCTTCCGGAGCACCGGCCTCACTTCCTTGATGGAAGTTCACGTGTTATAACATCTTGCCAGTTTGCAAAGTTTTTACTTTGTTTTTTTGGATTATGATATGGACAAGGACTGGTATGTTTGTTTTATCCAAAGGCATGCGTATGTACGTTAGCAGAAACAGAAGAAAAACTATTTTAAGCAACTTGATTTATTTTTTTAAAAGTATTTTTTCTGTGTCTTAGAAATTTTCCGAACTATCAGATAATGTTTTATCACATCATTATTTAATTTAACGGAAAACCAATTCTGTTTAATTTCGATTGTGCCATATCTACACAGTTCCGAAATTCATTCTTCATCCAGTGACACTAAGAGGCCGTAAAAGATGATAATAAAACAAAATGCAAAATTACAAATTTACAAGAACAAATGTTTTCAAAAATGTCACTTTTAACTTGTTATGAACTAATGCTTTCAAAGTAACACCATGACAGTAGTGTTAATAACTTGACACAAAGATTTTCTTTTTTTCTTTTTTTCTTTTCTTTTATTTATTTAATTTGTATGTTATTATTTTTTTTTTTTTGGTAATTTCCTGTGACATTCTCCACATGTACACTTATCGCTATCTGTTTGATTGATTGTGGCTGTTACACCGCAGTATCTCACATGGATTTTGTTTGTGTGTTTGTTTTAACTGGTAGTGTATACATTATATTTAGACGTCGCCAGCTATCGGCTTGAAATTTCAGAAATTTTGCCTTTGCGTTGCGCCGTGACTTTCATTTCGAAATGCGAGTGCTTGGCGAAAAAAACAGACAATACCCACTTTCAAGTCTTGGGTCAGACCCAGTCGGGGTTTGAACCCATGACCTCCCACTTACGGAGCGAACACTCTATTATATATTATAGAGGAGCTTAAATACTTACAATCCTGGTCTAAATCTGTGACGTCACTGATATTAGGATCAATACGTTTTAATTCTGACATAATTTTTGAAAAATGTCTCCTAGCTTCACCAAAATTAATTGTTCCATCACCGTTCTCATCATATTTATTAAATTTTCTTTTTACTTCTGAAAAATAGAAACAAACTTTTCTCTTTTGAATGACGTAATTAATTATGCACATCAAAAGCTTTAAATTTCCAAATCTATATGCAATGTGAATATTGTAGGTATAATAACTACGAAATATTAAATTCCTGTTATCATTAGAATGAAGTTGCCCAATGACATCAAAAGAATAACAAACAGATGCGTTCGACTCGGGAAGGTTAAATTGAGAGGCAATACTTCCTCCTTTTGATTTTTTTACAAATTATGATGACATATTATTATTCAATATTTAAAAAATGCTAATGTACGGCCTTGACTTATTTTTCCCCCGTTGTCCTGAAGCAACTGCTGAGATTTTTAAAATGTAATATTGCATTGTGCTTTTCTTAATTTAATTAACAAAAAACTTTCTTGTAACTAAATCAAATCGTAGCTATAAAACTTTGCCACCAATTTCAATTTACGTTGATTTTTTTTCGAGACATGATGTTTATTACCAAACAAAAAGTATCTTGAAAAAATTTTACATCGAACCAATTTATTTTCACTGAAAGTAAGAAGACTTTCCAAATCTTGTTTAAATTGAAAAGAATAGGTTAACACGTTGAGCTTTTTCTCTGTCATAAAATTAATTGCAGTAAATGTATGAAGAAATTTATCAAGAGCAGAAATCCAACACTTAATATACAACTTGATGCAAGCTTTTCATAAGAGTACACATACTTGCATGTTCAAGTTTTGTTAGTTCTCTGACGACCAAATCTTTAGATGTATCAATTGCAGCTGAAAAATTAAAGACAGTTTAAATAACCACTGCATCCTGAATATAAAGTCAGAACTCAATTAAAATGAAAAGTTTGTAGATTATAAATTCGAATAATTTTTACACCTTAATGAACACACACGCAGAAAAACTTTTTTCCAAACGAATAAAATCTGCGACGTGATTTTTATAAAAAATTTCTTTGCGAAGATAAATTTCAGGAAAACATTTGTGATTATATAAACGTTGGTTTTTTGGTGTAATTTTGTTTAACGTCACATCTAGTAATTTTCAGGTATTCGCGACAAGAGCAAGGATATTTAATCTAAGGATAAATCCAATAACAAATTTGTGTTTATGTGGATAGTGAGTGTATATTATGATCTACCCTGTCACGTGACTAGCGTGCACTCAGGGCGACTTTTTGTTAACATGCTATCTCATCGAGTCAAACGCCGCAGACAAGCATACTACAGCCCATTCTCAATATTCTGGCACCTTGGTGAATCTTTCTGATTAATACCAGGCGCAAAATGACGAAGCAGTAATTTTAATTCTTATGTATGACCTTGTCGGGGTTCGAAGCCCCACCCACTCGCTCTGGCAGATGCTCTACCACTGAACCACCGATGCAGTCTGTTTTAGGTAAGAATAAGACTGAAGTACACCAATGTTATAAAGACCACGATAACAATAACATCCGGTCACACTCTGTGTTTGAAAAGCAGCACATGCCGACAACATAATGGAGGCAATGTATTTTGAAAGCCCCTTTTACATAAACACTCGGGTAAAGAACTAATTAAAACGTTGTATGATGAAAAAAATAATTATTTATTTTTTTAAAGTTTCACATGTCATTATCTACAACAGGTATCATCACAGAAAGTACAAAAGATATGACATCCAGTCTAAAAGATTTATGAGACACAATTAATAGACATAGATATATACAAGCGTATAATTAAAAACTCGTGTTCAAACACCTGTTAGAGAATTAAAACATGTGATCCCGCGAGATTAGAAAACTGCAATTATAAAAGGAAGACAACCATGTCAAGTCAACATATTATGGTACTATCCATATAAAGTACTAGTAACGCATGCAATAATTGTATATACTCATTGTATATGGATGCCATTAAAACCAAACTTTATAGAATTTTGACCAAGTCTTCCTGATATCGTCATGATTTAATTCTCCATTGCTATATATATGTTATGATTGAGACTTTATTAAAAACTAACCGATTACATTTTATATGAATTTATACATGTTTTGTTAGAAGTTTTGCAATCAGACGTATTATAAAATGTATACGTTAAAGGTAAGGCAACAAGTAGATGGGTCAGTCTACATAAAGTGGAAGTTTTGAGTTTCAGTAATCTGTTTTTTCAAGTTTCATTCTTGCAAACATCAGCATACAAGAAAGGTGTCTTAACATTAAAGTGAAAATTCCTTGGGTTTGGTTCTCAAAATAATCAGGCATAGTGGTCAATGTTACTATTTTTAGAACAGTGGTCAGACCTAACTGTCATTCCTGTTACCAGAATTTATAATGGTACCTAGTCTATACTATAATGATTTCACATAAAATGCATAGCATATGTTAAATATAATAATTCTGCAAAACTATGACATAAAAATATATCAAGTCAGTGGTTGCTATGGCACATTTCTTAGCAAAATACCCTAATATTAGTTTTGTGATGTATATTAAAACTTGTATTTTCTGTAAATAATGTTACAAGGACTTGCAGAAAATTACCTTTGTTTATAATTTCAAACTAGTAAAACTTTAGATTTTGACATCATTTATTTTTGTTTTCCTTTTTCAAGAAAAACAAAATCATGGGAAACTATCAGGTAACAGGGATTACAAAAGTAACAGTAATGACAAGGTTCATAGAAACTATTTTATTGAAAGAATGAAACAATGTCATAATACAAAACATTAAGAATATTAATATCTAGAACAAAAATAAAAATTTGTTTTTTCAACAAATTTGATTTTCAATGCAAACAGATTAATCATTCGGTATTATTTTTCAACTTTGAATCGATTTTTTCCTAATTGTTTCAGTTTTGGAATGATCTCGAGACTATCTCCTTTATAGTACCAACAAATATCCTTTTTACTAGGCCAAAAAAAACTCATCCTTGTTTTTGTCGTGCAGCATTGTTTTAACTTGAAACTCGCACCCCTTTTACTTTCAGTACCAAACCTACATAATGGACACCATCATACTTTACAATTACGTATTTATTCAAAAATTCTTCATTTTCTATTGAATTTGTATTTGAGTTTACCAAATATTTATATTAATCATAGTTTTCTTCATCCCAATCTACTACCCCCCCCTTTCTTGTTCATGAGGTTTGTGTCTATAGTCTCTTCTGTACCCTTTTCAACATCTGATTCTACCGCACCCCTTATCTCATTTTCAACATTTGATTCCTCCAGTCGCCCTTTCTCATTTTCAATATCTGATTCTACCACTCCTCCTTTGTTTTTTTCATCATTTGATTCTACCACTACCCCTTTCTCAGTAAAAAATGAGGTAAAAGCACAAACAAAATGGTTTGGCACCCAATGTTCCTTTCTCATATCAGATCTTGTTGACGTCCACATCATTTGTACCACTATATCTGATGATCTTTCTTTCGGTTTAATAAGTCTATGCAGGTCTTTCCTAACGTTTGGATTTCCTAATTTAGGAATAAACGGAAATAGGTTACAATGCAAAACATTTGCCAAAGCAAAAAGCTGCCAGATCCCCATGTAAACTTTATCCTTACATATTTCCATCACTTCTCTTTCAAATATTTGCCTTATAGGGTTTTTTGTTAACCTGTGATCTTCCCAGTAATCTGAATACATTGCAAAGTCCCTGGAAGTTTTGTTGCATGCTTATCAAGAATGTCAGTCCCTAAACGTAAATATGATGGATCAAGGTATTGTTCCTCATTTAAGACAAGTTCAATGACAATTCTGGCACGTATTTCTGTTGAGTTATCTTCGTGTCCAAAAGCAAATATGCTTCCACAGTGAGCCATGCAGTTACCATCAGCTTTCACAGTAACAGGATATAAGATTTTGTCTGATGGTATATCATCAGGACAAATGTCAAGACTGTCCAAATCTACAGACATACTGTCATCTACTATACTCAGATTATCATGGGTTTTCAATTGTTCCATTTTCTATACGTTCTGTGGACATTTGTGACAATGTTGTGGGTGGAAAAATCACATTTAATAAATTTAAACAATTTATATCCCAAACGGTTTATAATTATTATAAAGCATAATTTATTGATGGTTATAATTATGGTAGTACCACAAGCTTCTTATCAGGTATAGGATTGATGAACCAGATCCATAAAGGCAACATTATTGTATCCAACGATTATTAATTCGCGCCATACAATTGTCTTTGCCAATTTGATATTTTTTTTTTTTTTTGTAAAAATCATTTTATTATTGAAACTACATAAATCATTTTTATAATATTATATTCTTAATTCTTTTTAAATTTTAACATGGAAAATATTAAATTTAAAATCATTTATCAACGATATTAAATTTACATGTAAATGCCACTTATAACTATATTTTAATTTACATGTTAATGCCACTTATAAACTATAATTTAATTTACATGTTAATGCCACTTATAAACTATATTTTAATTTACACGTAACTGCCACTTATAAACTATATTTAATTCATATGTAAATGCCACTAATAAAGGATATTTTAATTTATATGTATAATACGGTCCATACTATTATATGTAATTAAAATATTAACAGTTAATTAAATTTCTGAATATTTCAAAATTTTGTTAATTATTAGGCCTTGCAGTGAAATCTTACCTATACACTCCTCATTTGGCACCAATTCTTCGCTGTCCATGTTTTATCCCTGTGTGTATTTAAACAACATCTAGGATCCCCCCAAACTTAATCACAACATTGTTTTGATTATAATTCAATGAACGTTTAATTAAATTGTACTATGTCCTGATAATAGAGAATTCCGTGTCCCGTTTCTTCTGAATTACACGGTTACGTAGATAATCAAGTGTCATGTGACCTCTATATAAAAATATTTAATGTTATAAATTTAATATCTAATTATGTAAGTCTGGGTTTACGTTTTTGTTTGTTAGATAAAGAATCGTAGGAAAAAAATCTGAATTTCAATAAAAACCAAGAACTTAAACGATAAAAATCCATAAATTCATTTTAATGGATATTTTTATAGATTAAGCCATGTATATACAATTAAAGTTCTAAGCATTTGAGTATAAATAAAATTTTAATATGTATCAATGAGTTTGCATTTAAAAGATAATACAAATGATTTTAGTAACAAAAAATATATAAATCTATCTTAGTGTTCCGAATAAACTTCTTCCTCAACTGAGGGTGATCGACCGTAAAACTGTCATTTAAGCTGCAATTGATAACTGCTTTATATCATTGTATTGTCTGTGTGGGCAGCTGTAGAAAACCTGACGATGGTATTAAGTCTATTGTATTTATTTAATACCAAACAATCCTGATTCAACAGTTGTTTTGTGCTTGTATATCTTATAAAGCTATATAATATTTAACGAAACATATTTTAACATTCCAATATCAACTGTGATGGTCGTTATGTCAAAGGTATAGTCTCATATGACTTAAAAAAAACTGATTGGTTTGAATAAATGGCGTTTTACTACCCTAGTCATGAACTTTTTAAATTATATCAAGGCGGTCAGTTCTGGGATGGTGGAGAAAATCCTGAACACCAAGAGAAAACCATCCCACCTTCGAACGATGCAAACTGATCAACCTTTTTCACACAGGGATTTGTCCTGGTGGGATTAAACTGCTGGCTTTGAGAGGTACTTTACAGAAGTTGAAGGCTCCGGATTTATAGAATGTTTGGTTGGTTAGTTAATTAATTGATTAATTGGATTGTTGTTTAAGACATTCATTTCTTGACTTGTTTCGACTCAAAAATGGAGACGGTTTCATGCAAGCCTTCGTAAAGATTGTAAACAGTGCCAAAGATAATCAATAATAAGGACTAACCGATTGAATACCTGTATCTTTGGATTGTCTCCCATTAGCAGCTTTAATCGAATTAACATTTGTTTGAAAAGTACTCATTTGCATAAGGGTATACTATTGTAAAACATTTAAGTTTAAGTTTGAACCCACTTTTTTAATATTGATTATAATAATTAATTAATCAATTAATTAATTAGTGCAAATAGTTATAGAACGTTTGGAGTTCCCAAAAAATCCAAACTTAATGTCCATTTGATACATCAAAGGAATGCAAATAATGATTAAAATATAATTATCGTAAGTAATTGACATACATGTAATATTATACACGAAACGTTGTAAGATGTAGCGAATGATGACGAAACTCAAATATGTTAATACATCTGATTCCTTTTACGAAATTTTGACAGGTTTTTTGAGGGTTTGATGATCATTATCTGTCATTTTGATTTTAAACATTCAAAATTTGATCGCCATAAAACAAATTAAATATATTTTAAGAGCGTTAAGCAAGAATAAAATCCAGAATAAGACTTTTCATGTTTTATGAAGTCTTGATTTGAGCTTTTAAAGGAAACAACGTTTAGTCCGCATGCATTTCTGCGAATAAACTCAAATTTCTTCTAAAAGCATAAAATTTTCACATTAATCAATAAACAATAATTTTTATATATAGTCATGGTACAAGAGTTAAACATAAATACAAACACAACGGCATCGATATGATTTGAAGCGTTTGTATTTCCAGTCATGCAACCAGTGTTGAGTCCACCTATTAGTCTAAAAACAAGGGAAAAGGTAAGAATGTCAAATAATAACACATAACAATTGATTATATAACGAAACCGACAGAAACATCTGTTCTCTTACACCAATCCTCAGAAACATTCTCATAACTGGGTTATTAAAACGAGACTCAAATGACAATTTGATGAATATTTGATCTTCAAAATATTCATATGGATGCAAACGACATGATATGGATAGAGATCTAACCATTCTTGTTATCGACTAAAGCATTTCTGTCCAGTGTTTTCACGTTTTCTTTGTACTGGCTATGGTATGCCTCTTGGATTTCCAAACTCAAACTGTGTGTAGTGTTCCTAAAGAATATGTACATGTAAATGAACATTGCACTCATAAAGTAATGACAACATGACATGATACGGTCTTTGTTAATGGTAACATTACATTACTGACTAGTGAATGTTTTATATAATTTTGTTAATAAGCTTTTGTTTT
Source organism: Tegillarca granosa (assembly GCA_029721355.1). Lineage (NCBI taxonomy): Eukaryota > Metazoa > Mollusca > Bivalvia > Arcoida > Arcidae > Tegillarca > Tegillarca granosa. Next base: position 11,966,986 of record CM056602.1, on the reverse strand, counting down.
TTGTTGTTTTTTTGTGTATTTATTCATGATTTCCTGTTCCATATAGTACGTGACAAAACTCTGAAAAGAAAAAAAGAATGGAATAAATATTGATTTAAAAATGTTATTATTGCGGGTTCCGTCAAAATATTAAAAATCTAAAAAGATTTAAATAACATCTACATTTAACCGGATTAACTTTGTTAAAAGTGACTCAAAGTACTTCACGATCAGCCTAGCACTGAAGCCTTTCAAATATATCTAGAGTAGTCTAACATCAATAATTACATTTATTTATATAATGTTGTTTTTTATTTACTGCTTTATTTCAGATTCTAGTACTTCTTTGTAACAATGACTTTTTTAAAACTTATTTTTCTTTTGCAACCAACAGTGACTAGGATTTATTATTGGCTAGTAACAAAAAGGTAAGTAATATCGTGTTACTGGGATAAAACTATTTAAAATTATCATTGATCACAATTAAGACTATCACTTAAAGCAAAAATGACTGACCATTATTTGCTAAAGTCGTATATGGTCAATGTTTTATCTCTATAATAAAACCCATTACATTGTGCCGTCTTGTAACGTGTGCCGGATAATAATTAAGATAAATTTGTAACAGGTATGCTAATTTAGTAAGTTTACCTTTATAATCTATTTCTCCATCACCATCGAGATCAGCTTCTTCTATCAATCTATCTGCTTCCTCTTCCGGGTTAGGTACATTAGTTTCTTTAAGTATGCGCACTATTTCTTTTTTAGAGATGGAACCATCGCCATTTAAATCGAACCTTCTGAACGTGCCCTCATCATGGCTTCTTCGTATTCCATGGTGGATATATGATGCTTGATAAGGTTTTCAAATTCTTTGAAGGATAAATAATCATCACCTGTAAACAACGAACTTATTAATAATTAAAACGACATATGGAGATAGGCATACACGTACATGACTAACAAAATAAACAATAACATTTAGGAGAAGTCTTTTAGCTTTAGAAGACAGATTCCGAAAAGATCTTTCGAAATAATCCAGTGACATTTTTTTGTGGAAGCCCTCAACAGTTTAGAAAACGTTAAGTGAACTATTTGAATCTAAGCTTTTGTTATTGGTTGAAATGAATTCGGCAGTTAAGGTATTCGTTTTGGGAAAGCGCTATGAGCAAAACGCGCCATCTATGTCTTGATCAAAAATTAATCCATTCTAGTTTAATTTGAAGTAATTTGGTGAATCATTTGATTTAGTTCTCTTTAGTTGACATCCCTTTGCATGTCGTATTTAAAGGGCATTTTGAAGATTAAAGTGATATTCATAGTTTTCATATGCAACCTACAACAAGCAGTTAATAGATTTCATAAGAATGAAAAGTGTTGTCATGTGCTACTTTTGAATTTTTATAAAATAATACAATTCAAAAGTAGCACATGACAATTCCAAGATAAAGTTCACTGTTTAGTATTGTAAATATTCGTTAACATAAAATATATATAACAAACTATATGGTGAATACAATAAATACGGTAATTCCGTATAATGTCCAAAATGCACACAAAGTTGCGAAATTTTATAAAATATACGAAATAAACGATTTTCCGTTTAATTAAAACTTCAGTCACTTAGCCGGGCTCCAACTAGACTGCCGAAGCAGTGCCAACATTAACTTTAAATGAATTCGAAAAATAACTTTTAACCAATTAAATTACAGAAAAATGTGAATATCCAATTAAATTACGCGACTTAACAATATTGTCGCTAGGTATTACCTGGGAGGGATTGCCATGAAAAAAATATAAGTGTTAATTACGTCCTTTTTAGAGACCGAGATTATCCATTTGTTGTTTTAACAATATCCTTAAAAATTAAGAAAATGCCGAAAAATATAGAATGAGTAATCTCGAGGTGTCACTCAATCTAAAGCCGACTTGTTACATAAAACGCTTATTGAATAAATCTTTATACAAATAATGCAATTAATGAAAAAAGATTAATTGTAGAAAATGAGTTTTAAAGTAAAAGTAAAACTTTAGGTAATAATAAAATCAAAATATTCCTTATTTAATTAAAAATGTCAAATCAAAAGTTTTGAATTTTTATAAAATAATACAATTCAAAAGTAGCACATGACAGTATTGATGGCGGAAACGAAACTTAGATTCAGCGACAGAGTATTCAAAACTTCAACTGATTTTATATTAATTAGCAGTGATGATAAACGGGCATTTTTAAAAGACTAAAAAAATCTTGAACATCTATACTCGACAAAAGTTTTAACTTTTTCTTTTTGTTTACACCTGAAAATAGAGACCGATGTAAAATCATTATAGAAAAATTGCAATTTATAGACCAGGCCCTACATGTGTGAAGTTCTTGTTAGTTTTACACATGGTAAAAAATTATAAATAGGTGTGTGTGTGTGTGTGTGTGTGTGTGTGTGTGTGTGTTACTAGATACATAAGATGGAAATTTTGTGCTAACGAACTTTTGAACCTAACGGGACTTTAAACAACCAGGCCCGTTTTCCCTTCTACTACTACAACTACTACTACTAACCATTGTTATCACCCAGCTTTCTCATCCAATCCCTGATATCTTTTAGAGTTGGTTTCATACCCAGTGCTTTTAACAATGATCTTGCCTCTCTTATTGAAATCCTATTGTCACCATTGTCGTCGTGCTTAGAAAACATCTCCTTTAATTCTGAGTTAAAAAACAACACAAGATTGTTGAAGAATATTTCCTTTTCTTTATTCGTATTGTGATATTTTAAAATTCATACTGACCCCAAAGAAAATTTTGATATTGTCAACACCAATTACGCTATTTCGGTCCTATATTCATTTAGACATGAAGATAAATAATCAAATGTTAAAAGTTGTCATTATCTTTAGTTTATGAATATTTGAAGGAAAATTTCGACATTATAATATTGCTAAAAAGAATTCCCCAGCGCACTACGTAGTACGCCGTAGCGCTAGCACGGGACAATTATTTCTGCTGGCAATGGAATCGCATAAAGTGACGTTTTCCCATAATAACGACGTTTTTCGGCAATATTTGACGAAAACATTATCCATTTCTTTCCGCACAAAAGTTAAGAGTTACTAACTATCTACATCCTTCACTGCAAAGTACTTTTTTACTTGCCAATGCAAGCGAAGCAATACAAATACATGAGGAAATCAGTGAACACCCCGTTTAACAGAAATATATTTATATTCACGGTATATTTTTTGCAGGTCATTCGGTATTATGAATATCTGTGATTAAAATTAGAATAAATACTAAATTTACATAGGACCATTGAAATAGCTTAGTCACTTATTTGTCCCGACTTACTAAGAGTGTACGTTACAAACGCACTATAAATATACTTCTAATTGCCCCATTTAAGGGTCAAATAATATGATGATCAAAGCTTGTTAATTTCTCATTAATCAATCATTTTAACTGATCACACTGGTCTCACCTCGTGTTTTAAACATAAACAGAATTAAATACATTGATTCCACCTTCTGTTCTGGAACATGAAACTCCAGTTATAGATATGTATGTACAAAAGATGTTTGTGTATTAACCTTTAAAGAATAACCTCAAAAAGCTACTACATGTATAAATCTTTTCAAAGGATTTCCAGACCTTTGTTTTTTCCATGAAGAATTAGAAACTTAAAGTTTAAGGAGTGTCGTTACACGAATAATGAATCCTGACTTTTCTGACTTGTTTTATTAACCAGCATTGAGTTTATATACCGCTATTCTACGAACGGACTGAAAAAAGCTGTTTATCATACAAAATGTCTGTAAGATTTCAAAATCCTTCCAAGAAATGATAACAAATGATAAAACAAGAAAAACATAAACAAGAATAAAAATCAGAAAGGAGCGTAAATTCTTGCCATGTAACTACAAAGAAACTCCGATTTCCAGAAATGCATAGAAAAAACGTATTATATACCATCAACAACGTGAGCGGTTGAACGTTTTCATTCTTATGTCAAATTTCAAGAAATTATTTAAACCCAAAGCACGAAGCCTCGTTTATTTGGAGAATTTAAAGAAAACTTTTACACTATATATATAGAAATTTCAATGATGTCTACGTTACGTTACCTTTTCTTTCTTCAGTTGTAAGTTCACGTACAACCATGTCTGTAGAAGTATCAACTTCATCTGTAATTACATTAAGTCTATCAGTTAGTTTTAATTCTTTTTTTAACGTCAGAATAAAATCCTCCTAAATAATATGATTAATTTTAATTTTTTTTATTTATGATTATTTATTTATTTTTCCTCATTATTCGCAGTTATTCTTTATAGAAAGGACTGATTTGATGACAGCTGATTTTCAGTAGACATATTTCGATCGTTTAACATAAACACGATAAATGATCAAATCATTTAATCGGTCAAGTCAAGCATCGATCGTCTTCCTCTTCTCTCTTAAGTTTAAGATTGATAACACAACCATCAAAAGCAATAGAAAATCAACATGAATAAAGAAAAAGTTATTGCGTTTTACGCCCCAATTAAGTCAGTTCTTCCATAATGGGGATACCAAAGTACCCCAAAACAGACATTTACTAAGCAAACAAAAAAAAAAAATTACTTTTAGCATCTGTATAAGTGATGTTAGAACCATGTTCCGTTCCGATTCGTGAGAGCGCGCTTTAGAACGCAGAGGAATTGATAATAATAATAATAATAATAATAATAATAATAATAATAATAATAATAATAATAAATATTAATAATAAAATAAAAGAAAAGAAACAAAGCAATTGTTACAGAATGTATCGAAATAATATAAATTTTCATAAATCATTACAATTTTAAAATATACTTACCAATTTTTGGCGACTTTCCTTGAAATGTTTCAATTAGAGCCATTATTATGTTTAAATCAACACTCAGTTGCTAATTATAACTATAAATTTAAAACATATTAAATTCCAAACAATAAAGTACTTAAGGAATTATTTGTGTAACAAATCATTTTACAAATAAACAAATTTTATTTAAACTTGTACCTTAAACGTTTTGTTATGTAACAAAATAACAAATATCTTGTACTTTATATTAATTAAATATCGTTAAACGTCATTAAATAAGGTGGTGTTGGCAGGGAGCAATAATATATCAATCATTATTTATTGTGAAGTGGGACTTTTTTAAATATATTTGTACAATACGTTCCTTGGATCTTTTACTGCATGTATGATTTAATTGATTAAACTTTGTCATGTGTAAAGTTCAATTTATTATAGAATTAAATGCAAGAACCTCTCACGTAAATAACAAACGATGATAATTAATTTATATCTGGACTATCATATTTTTATCTATAACATCCAGAGTATTTTGACAAGATAAAAATGATAAAAACTGTCTTTTAAACAAAATCCGTATCGGTCATCTGTGTTATCTATAAATTTGTCCAGTCTGGTTCTTCATCTCCTGTCTCACGAGGTCGTTATTAGTCAAGCCGATGTCTTAATTTTAATGAAAGATTTACAATTGAAAATTTCATGATGTTGACTTTGTTAAAAATAAAATAAATAAATTAAAATAAAATAAAATAAAATAAAATAAAATAAAATAAAATAAAATAAAATAAAATAAAATAAAATAAAATAAAATAAATTGAAATGAAATGAAATGAAATGAAATAATATAATATAAAATAATATTAAATAGATAAAATAAAATAAAATAATAAAAAAATGGATAAAATAAAAAAAATGAAATGAAATGTCTGGAACAAGCCAGATGCTTATACTTACCTTTGTTCGTAACTACAGATATATTTTTTTTTTGACGAATTGACTTACGAAACTAAAAATTATTAATAATTATTTAAATTTCACATTAGTTTATTTAGAAACTATTTATTTAATTAATCTGGTATGTAATTTTTAATTAAAAGTTAAGGACTCTAGGATAGAGATACAACTAAACCATAGGAATGTATCCCCAAAGCTGGAAGATTTATAATCAGTGATCCCAGATCACTGTCTTGTCATTTATTGGTGATTTTGTTGCGTCGTTTGTTACCAAATAAACATTTTCTGTTACAATATTTCCATTTAGTTTTATCATTGACACATATTGGCAAATAAAAATAAGTAATATCAATTTTAAAAATAAAATAACTAATCGGAAATGGTAACATAGATTATGCAGTGTTATACATCATAACGTTGAATTTGACGCAAAACTTCAAAGAAGCGTTTAGTTCTCGATATATTTTCAGAGCTCGTTTTAAACTTTGAAAGTTGTACCGAGGCCACTAAAACATAAGTTTAGCTCACACATTATGACTTTATTTTGATTTAAAGTACTGTTAAAAAATATAGTTCAGAGGGCGGTCTAGCAGAAATGATACCTAACTACACACAAATGACAATCCGTTTTATTTGATGCGAGCCTGCATAATGCAATGCTCGAACACTGAAACTTTTGATTAAAAATACAAAACCTGTAAAGTTGGGCATTCTTACACCATGTGGTGATTTCATAATGTTTCTATACTATGAAAAAATACATTATGAAAGTCTGATTGGCAACGACACAATGAGGGTTCTAACACAAATATACTCAGAAAGCATTTGCGAATTGTGACTTAAACATAATTTTGTGAATAAAACGTGATTTTACAGCGATTAATAAATAATCAGTTTTAAACATAAAATGGATTGGCAATATTGTAATATTTATAAATTTGAATTGTCTGAATGACATCTTCAAACATGTTAAATATCACAACTTGTAATATGGTAAATGTTTGAATATTTTATTCAGAAAAATTCGAATTCATTCACAGGTAAAATCATGGTCTATATATACATATCTGATCACAGAATCTAGTTCTCAGTCAAAAAATGCGGTTTAGTCAACCAAGTATACTAGTCTAGATATTTGTTAACCACTCAGCTGATCAGTACGATTTATGTTATGGCGATAACATGATTAATTATGATTAAAAACTGATTAAAATAATATTAATGATACCTTAGCATGACAAACGTTTTGGCATTAATGTGATGGAAATTGTTGACATATACTGATTGGCAATCTTCATCATTTTTGTCAGACTAGCCTTGCAAGTTTTGCACTTTGGTTGGTTAGAGTCATTGCATAATGGATAGTTAAAACTTCGGTAGTTTTAAGGGTACAAATGCCTTACAAAGCAAGATACCCACTAGTGTTTAGATGAAAAATGCAAGCGACAGCTATAAACTGCAACATATCAAAATCAAACTGTTATTAAATGCTTGATGGTCAAAAAATAAAATGTTGTCAAGGAATTTTCTCTCGCATAGCTTTCGTCTTCTATGATTGTCAAAGTTTATACTAAATGCAGTACCCGGACGACCATTCAACTTCGCAATGTGATTTAAGAATATTTGCTTCCATACAGATACCACTAGCAGCCATAACTCTAAACATATAACCTAAATTTCACTTTATTTAAAAACCATTTACTAAAACCCTACCTAAATGTGGTTTTTGGGTATTGTAGTAAATATACTTTTTATACTTTATATTTCTTGAAAATGTTTATATTGATAATAAAAACAACTACTTACATGTATGTCTGACATACACTTAAAAGTTAAATGAAGCAATGCGTCTTTTACAAATGTTACTGGAATTAGATAAAAAAAATTAACAATAAATCATACGAACTTTGCAAATATGCACTCTCATAAATGTTTTATTAAAGTATTACGTCAATCATAAAACTTATTCATATTTTTTATATTACGTAAATTTACTAAATTGGTGATATTATTTCTATCACCTATCTAGAACTTGTATTAGACTTGGACTTGGACTTGTATTATACATCTTTGATTTTAACCCAAAATATTTAAAGTCTGTTCAGCAAAATTTACTTACAATTTAATAGCGGATAATTGGTTGTTTTAGTAATAAGAAACGGATTACTTGTTCTGATGACTTTTGATAAATGCATTTAAGTTTTATTATCAATCAAATCTTTGAAACGTTTTCCGTTAAAATATTAAAAGATTTGTTATTTCTTTAAAATTAATAAAAAATTTTACCATAAGCATTTGAATCATTTTATTTTATGTTTTTTTTCTTTCTAACATAAAAGATGTTTTAAAGAAGATCCCAAATCTTTCTACATTGACTTTTTGTTAACTAAAGCAAAAACACACTAGTCCATGTCCAAATCACCATAAAAAACAAAGTAAAAGCTTGCTAATTCAGTAATAAACTGAATTTCAAAGAAGGATGTGAGGCCGGATGCTCCAGTAACACCCAACACGTGCAAAACCAAATCTGAGAATGAAAGGAACATGGAACTATGGGAAGTTAAAAATATCCAGTATTATCTTAGATACATTGACTTCATGTACGAATTAAATTATGAAGACGGCCGTAAAACATTTTAAGGGCCTAAATTAGCCTATGTTTGCAGTAGACTTGAGTCATCAATTTCATTGTAAGCAGCTTGCTTCGTTGAAGAAAGTCACCGGAGTAAGAATAAGCTCTACCATACCGTATAAATTGCGACACATCAACACCATACGCAGGAGAAGCAGGGCCATTATTGCAAAGGAAAGGAAAGTTGACAAAAGAAAAGTTGAAGTTGTATAGCTTCATATATATCCTTTCGTGAATGTTATAATTGAATATAGGTACAAATACGAAGCAGAACATAACGAATCAGTCGTAACTTTTATTTCAATCTATGATAGATGGCATTCACACATTCTCCAAATGTGCGATTTTTAGAGAACGAACGTCATCTATATATCTGTATATGGAGTTGAATGTTTAAGCGACATTATATTTTTGTTTGAAGTCTCTTTGGTGTTTTACAAAGTAACCGGAATCACTGTCGAGCATTAGATTTTATATCTTGGTTTACAGATTTTAGTAAAAGGATGACTAGTGAATGATTTGTTTAAGAAATTCTTTCAATTTAGAATGATGGATAGTAGTGTAAAGTGTATAAAGTGTTATGTAGTGTATGTATACTTTTTAACGAAGATAGAGTATTAACAACAAGATGTTAATGAAGTTCTTAAGAATTTTTGATAATCCACATTTGGTTGATGTCAGATGTAGAACAGACTTTTTCTGAATAAGTCTGAAGGCCGTCTTTGACGACTATCAAAATTTATGTTGGAATTACGGATTGTGATTTAGTAGTACAACGATAAAAAATTATTTATCAGTAGACATACAAAACAATATTAACACGTTTTTTGAACCAAAAAAAAAAGAATACTAGATATAATTAAGCAAAGAATAATCTTCCTTATTACGTCGCGTTGGCTACCTTCATAATATATCCCAAAACGAAAGAACAAGAAAGGGTTAATATGGCTTTGCTCTAAGTAGATAGTTTCATTTCATTTAATGTGCGTTTACGAATGAAAAGAAAAATATATTGTCCGAAGAAAATAATCTTTTTGGCAAGCAAACATACTAAAAAAACCTACAATGATCACTTCGATTAGAATTCCATTAAAGGCAATAAAGAGAGTTTTTTTAAGCCGACGCTTTAGACCTACCGCACACTGAAAAAAATCACCTTTCTCAATCGAGGATTTTCTTTACAGTCTAAACCATTACATTGGTAACTATTGATATTATAGAGTAAGGTTATAAATTGGATGATAAATTTGACTACCTGAGAGAGAGAGAGAGAGAGAGAGAGAGAGAGAGAGAGAGAGAGATTTAATTTTATATAAAATGATGTATCACACAATCACCTCATAAGCAAGTTTACAAAACATGTTGAACAAAATCATCTTTTACTAATTTCAAAAATAAATATGAAAAGATATACTTTACAAATGACACATACAACAATATGTACATGATAATAAAAAGGTAAAAATGCAAAATTTACAGAATGGTTTTTTCATAAATGTGTGTGTGTGTGTGTGTGTGTGTGTGTGTGTGTGTGTGAAAATAACAATTTAGATTTAATGTTTCCTCAAACACGTGTAATAAATGCTTCACCATCGCTGCATACTTATTTCTTCTTGTTTCATACTTTAATGTAGTACAATTCTTTATGCCTAGTCTATGCTGTAAAGATTTTAATAGTTTATAAAATATAAATTTACCTTAAAATAACTGAAATTGATATTATAATCAAAAATGATCATGCCAACAATGATTGAGAAATAAATTCACGAACTCAGACATAATAATACATAATGATTTTGAAATATGTACACTATATGATATTGATTCTAATTTGACTAGATATATCAAGTAACTACTTATGTCTTACTGAATTGTTTTAAATAAAATGCATTTACTTGTTTGTATTTACAGTCAACAATTTAAGTTCAAAAACAATTCTTTGAATCGTCCTTATATATATATATAATTGTTTTCTATATAGTTATTTTAAAGCGTGTCACAACTACAACAACTTGTTCAGCATCATTCCCAGTTCGAATGCCGATGATAAAGACGTTACCTTTCAACATCAACTCTGACATATCAAACTTCTTTTTCATGGATTTTTTTCTATATTTTTTTATTTTTCATGTTTTTAGTTTTTCATTTATGAGACGTAGAATGACACACAACTGCTCAATATAACAAATTTGTAAGCGTAACTCCTTTAGTGATATAAAGTTAACTTTGCTTTACATGCAATGGTGCCTGTTTACACGTAAACAGTAAAATATCTAGTGTCTCTCGTCATCCTTGCCGAAAAATATATGTTTGAATTCTGAAATCAACAAATTAAAAAAATATTAAGTTTTTTCATATATATCTCCTTGATTTATTTAAAAAGTAGTTTAATTTAATGTTATACACAGTATGTTATATATTGAAATGCAAAAATAAGATTTTAAGTAATTGTAGGCGGCGATAACAATTGCAAGAATTAACAATTTACTCAAAACAAACCACCTCCGAATATACTCTTAATGCCAGCTAGCTTCGTATTGATAAAGATAATTAAGGAAAACAATTTTAACTGACCTACGTGTTCTTGACTTCAACCAAGCACATACAGGGTCAGCAGTGGCCAAGTGTTTAAGACATTTGCTTAAGACCTCTCACCACTGTGGGTCAACTGCAAGCGAGAAAGAAAATTCCGTAACCCTTTATTGGTTGTCTCGGTACCAGAATAATGGACTCAGTGGTCTGTGGTGTTTGCCTGCGACATTGTGGGTAAGTCGAATAGCAATCTAAGGGTCTCATAAGTGCGCACTAGTACTAGTACTAGTGTCGATTTTGTTAAACTATTTAAGACCAGAAGTATATATTTTGTGTACTAACTGTTTAAGATTTCCTTTGGATTGTATTTTTAAAACAAAAAACCTGTCAAATAAAGTCACGAAATGTATTTATTCCATAAGGATTATCGCTAGTGTTCAACTTTCGTTGTTTTAATTGTAAACGCAGAAAAACTTAAAGAAACGAGAAAATATTATGAATAATTCAAGAAATACTTTCATGACAATCTAAGTATAACATAATTTGAGTATAACATTATATTTAGCACAGAGACTTTAGAGGAAAATATCATAGCATATCATTGTCGAGTTACCTACCTTTGTAATCTATTTCACCGTTTCCGTCTTCATCCGCTTCATCTATAAGTTCTTTTGCCATTTCTTCTGCACGTTCGTGACCTGATTCTGATAAAATTAATTTCAGTTCATCTTTAGATATTGAACCATTACCGTCTAAATCAAAGTTTCTAAATTGCGCCCTCATCTGAGCTTCTTCGTATTCTATTGATGAAATAATACGTCGTATCAACAGTTCAAACTCCTTAAAACTTAAATATCCATCCGCTAAAAAAAGAAACAAGTCAGAAGTAAGTATACATCCGCTACAAAAAAATAAAAAGAGTTCAAACTCCAAAAAAATTAAAAAACCATCTGCTACTAAAAAAGTAAAAAGTAAATAGATATCATTGATACTTTTTGAATTTTAATTATCTTTGCCATCATAGAACACACTTTTTCATTCGTGCATATAATAAAAATTACCTTCTATGTGGTAGAAAAACTCTCATTCAAGTTCTGCACTTTCGGAAGTTAAACTTGTTACATTCAAATTCTTAGTTTTAGCTTTGTTTATAAATCTTTGATTGATGAATTTTATAATAAAATCAAAACGCTAAAATGTTGTATGGCGTAACTAAATAATGTTTTGACTTTAGTATTCGTTAGCTGGATTTGATTCATATAATTTTTTAACTTTCGAATCATTAATTTTCAACGATTTGGCTTAATTAAACAGGTATTTATGTTTTATATTTTATAATGGATAACAATTTAAAATATTAAAAGCAAGGATGCATACTATGTCTCTTTTCATACACATGGTTTGTCTTTTATGGTTTTGTTTAATAGGGATAATATATTTTAAAATTTGATATTTATGATATGCTCTATTTTACGACTTAGGAATATAAACATGTGCTTTTGTAAAAATATAATTCATTAACTTTTCAATTTGTTGTCAAAAACAACTTAGTTGTTCGACGAAGACCCATATTATACACAATTCTAATCCATTGATGTATGAACCGTGTGGAAATACACATGTATTGAGTTATAACCGATACATATATGGTTGTACTTGGTTTACCTTTTTTAAACTAAAACCGGAGTCCTTTAAAACCTGGCCCAAGTTTCACAACCATTCACTCAAATATTCTAATTTTTGTCTCATAAATGTTTAAAAAATTAAAAAATTATGCTTTGTTTTGTTCAACAAACCTACATTAAGCAATTTAAAAATAACATTAGTTATTTAATTTTAATTTGTAATGTCTTAAAAATTGACATTGAAATATTCCCCGATTTAAGTTGAGTGTACCATCAGTTGGGTGAATGATTGTGAAACCTGGGCCATGTCTACAGTATTTATATCGAGTGTCGGTCTAACTAAGTTTTTATGAGCTAAAGTAACAGAAATAAATAGCGGAATATTAAAGAGCAAACAGATAAAAACAAAATAAAATATGTAGTACCTAACGTACTGTAAAAACTATTAATAGCTCAGAAATCATTACTTAGATTGACAGCTTAAAGATATATATTACATTAAAACGCTTCATAACACCTTTTAACACGAGGCCTCGTTTCGCTTTTCATAATCCTAATTGTAATGTAATATTTACAACAAATTAAAGTTTGATGTGCCATATGTGCACATTTCGGAAAATCATTCCTCATCAGTGAAACGAGGGGCCGAAAAGTTTGATCGTTAAAAAACAAAAGCCAAATCGTTGAAAATTACTGAATCTAAAGTTCCAAAACTATATGAATCCAAATTCAGGTAAGAAATGCTTTGTACGAGAGAACAAAACTTAGTTTTAAATCAATTTTAAAAATTAAGACAGTTGAAAATTTTGCTAAATAAACCAATTGATTCATTTCGTTGCCTTTTTGTGTGATTCAGCTTTTAAATTTTTCAGATACTTCTAATACACTAATTTTATTTGTAAACCATATATATTTACAATCTTTATCCCCAGCCTCTTTCATCCACTTCTTGACGTCATCGACTGTCGGATTTTTATATCCCATATCCTTTAATACATTCTTAGCTTCTCGTATTGATATTTTCATGTCTCCGTTTTCATCATACTTTGAAAATGCCTTTTTGACTTCTACAAAAAATACAAAAAGTACTTCACAAAACAATAGATTAACTTGTTAAACAATTTTAAAATATCCAGATTTAACGCAGACATCGTTCTTTATAAGGACAGCAAAGTCTAAGCAGTCTAGGTCAGCGGTAAAACCTTTCTTACAGTTTAATAGTATATAAATAAAACGAACATATCAGTCCTTGTCCATATCACAATCCCAAAAACAAAGTATTTACTTACTATTTTTGTTCGAACACATACAGACACACAAACACACACACATGCTATACGTTTTTAAATTTATTTAGTTTAAATCCTTAATAGGTAAATGAATTTCAAACTAAGAAATTTAGATAACTTTACAGATATAATTTTGTGCACGATACGTTATGTTGAGACAGGTAAAAAAGGAAATTTAGAAATTCGTCAAATTTTCTCATAAAACGAAAGCAAAAAGTCGTTTTTCAAAAATTATAATAAAAATTTCTTTAGAATGTGCAAGTTGAACCTCTTTTCTTAACACATAAAAGATTAATAAGCATTTTGTTGTCCACTGTAATTACTATTATAATCACCATATCTCGCTGTCACAAACAGTACAAGGAAAAATTCAAAAAAAGCTTTAACAACCATAAAAATCATAAATGCTTTACAAACAGTTCATTTGTTGTCTCAGGAATTTTAAGAAAAAATACAATCGTTCTCTGATTTTCTTTGTGACCCAGAAAGTGCCACAGTACATTTGTGAATTGTGAAAAAACAATCGCGATAAAACTAGCTGGAAATTTTACACAACAAAACTCAAATCAGCATTATGATGTCCAAATATTAAGACAAATCATTAATCATAAGTTGTCGATATCGACCTCTATATTACAATATATTTAATACAAAAACAATCAGAACAATAATGAACCAAAGCTGAGCATTTTTATATTACAATGATATCATTATGTATAGAGTACTTAGGAAACTGGTAAATTGCCAAATATGCAATGATTAAAATATATACAATAGGTCAAACACTAGTCTATAAACAGTAAAACAATAGCCAACAATATCAAATCAACTAAATATGTTTAACTGGTAAAACAAAATGGTTGGTGAAATATCCATAACAAATATTAATTACAGACAAAAATTTTGACACATAATTGTATGTGTTGAGTTGACGAGTAATTTTGAAAAAAAATATTGTATAATAAAAAATATACAAATTTTTACTAATCAAATGGTTGAGCTAACAAAGCTGTAAACAATCAGACTCTGGTATTTGAAAGCAATGAATAATTTTGTTGATCAAAAAAAAATTTATTTATGACTTTGTCATATACCATTTTTTGAATGCATTTTATGATGTAATTCAAAAATGGTACAATGAAAAGTTTTTAACTGCTTGGTGTAAATAAATGTCAACAAATTAAAAAATTATGATACAAAATATTACAGTCACGTCAACAATAGCTGTTTGGATGACTTTTTATATTTTAAAGTGATCAATCATCAATACATAAAAATGTAATCCATATTGATTTGTCATAATATTCTCAGAGATTTCTTCTCCTTATGATCTGTGTACACACACTTGTGCCAACCTTTGGTTCTACATTGTGGGAAATTAAAATTATAAAGTAGCAATATAGATATTCTGTTGAATTTTTATCACATGAAATCAGTCGCCATTGCCGCATAAAAAGCTTCATCATTAAGCAAATCAAAACTTTTTATTTCCGAATGTATATCTTCACTATTACAAGACTTTTTTTTTTTTTTTTTTTTTTTTTTTTTTTTACAAACTTTTACATTTTAAAATTAAAACATAAAATAATACCACTGTAAAAACTTAACCATTTCATTATCTATTTACCATTGCCGAATTGAAACCAATACCACAACCATTTCCAAATTGAATATTAACACCATACTTTATCTTAACCATTAAGCACAAATATTTCTACAACGAATCCATCTAACTCTCGCCATTACCACATTAGGGGAAAATTTTAACCTATCTACCAAATTGGAACTACAATATTATCACATTCAATCCTCTAAAAGTAATACATTGGAACTCTGCATTTAAAAAAATGGATCTTCACTATTACCATATTGAAATTTCACTTTACCACATTGGGACTTTACTATTATAACATTAAAGCCTTCATCAACTTACCATACAAGAACTTCACAATTACAGCATTAAAACCTTAACTAGTACCACATTGGAACTTTACTATTACCACATTTGAACTTTACTATTACCACAATGGAACTTCACTATTACCACATTGGAACTTTACTATTACCACATTGGAACTTTACTATTACCACATTGGAACTTTACTATTACCACATTGGAACTTCACTATTACCACATTGGAACTTTACTATTACCACATTGGAACTTTACTATTACCACATTGGAACTTCACTATTACCACATTGGAACTTTACTATTACCACATTGGAACTTTACTATTACCACAATGGAACTTCACTATTACCACATTGGAACTTCACTATTACCACATTGGAACTTCACTATTACCACATTGGAACTTTACTGTTATAAAATCAAAGCTTCCATCAACTTACCATACAAGAACTTCACAATTACAGCATTAAAACCTTAACTAGTACCACATTGGAACTTTACTATTACCACATTTGAACTTTACTATTACCACAATGGAACTTCACTATTACCACATTGGAACTTTACTGTTATAAAATCAAAGCTTCCATCAACTTACCATACAAGAACTTCACAATTACAGCATTAAAACCTTAACTAGTACCACATTAGAACTTTGATATGACCATAATAAAACTTTAACTATTACCACAGAGGAAAACATTTATAATTACCCTGGGGAACTTTATCGCTATTTTGCCAGAGATCTTGTTTCAATAACAGTTCTATATATATATATATATATATATATATATATATATATATATATATATATATATATATATATATATATATATATGTTTTGTATATTATTGTAGTTAATTCTGAATAAAAACTGTTACGAATATGTTATCAGATTCGGCTTTACATTTAATATATTAGTAATAAAGTAATAATAAATAAATAATAGATAAACCAAGATTTAAAATAAATATTTTCTTTACAAAATGTTTATCAATCTTACATACGTACCATCTTTTTCTACCTTTATAAGTTGCCTCACCACCATGTCTTTGGAAGTGTCAACTTTATCTACAACAAACAATGTTTAAATTACTTATTTCTTTACTCCACATTATACCGTTACCTCGACAACCAGCTTCACTTTAAAAGTTAGTTTTATAATTTGTGGTTTCATTTTGCGTTATTTTATTTATTTATTTATTTGTTTGTTTGTTTTGATTATTTATTAATTTTTAATTATTTTTCACACCTTGTTGGTTTACTCCGATCATTTGAAAAAAAAAAAAAACAAAACGCCATTTTAACAAATCTAAAAACACTACCCGCAGTGTTTCAAAATCATAACATAACATTTAATCAGAAAATCTATAAAAATGTTTGTCAACAAAATACGTCATTTGTATTCTTTTACGAATAACGAAATGATAATGACGGGACAAAACAAAAACGTGTGTGTGTGTGTGTGTGTGTGTGTGATATTAATCTTTTTTCACAGAGAGAGGGAGAGAGAGATTACACTTTTCCACAAAGAGAGAGGGACGGGAAAGAATGTTATATATTTTAGAAAAAAAAATAAAGTAAATCATTATTTATCAATATATATATATATATATATATATATATATATATATATATATATATATATATATATATATATATATATATATAATTTTACATACCGATCATTTCAGATTCTCCTTTAAATGCTTTAGCTAACGCCATGATTACAATTCTGAGGTAACAACTAACTACAGTATGATCCGGGAACAACCTTGTTGATAAAGAAATAAATCACATTAAAATATACACCAAAATAAAATATACATTTATATAAATAAATGTACATGTACTGTGTATAAATACACAATTCAAAACCATTTATCAATTCTAAATAATGAAAAATGATACATACACCACAATAAAACTTGAACTTTAAATCTGTAAATGGAGGATTAGGGGTTAGATATGGGGGTAAGTGAGGGTCAGATGATTATATAAAGTAATTGATAAGTCCCTCACATCTCATAAATAATGTATCTCAATTTTGATCTCAAACCAAGTAATATAAGAGGATTTATAATTAGACAATGGTTGGATGACGTAGACGGGGGACAATACCATCCTAAAAAATATTGGGTGATTTAGACGGATTTGATTTGTTAGACTTGCTGATCAGAAAAAAAATATGTTTTGAAAAATGTGATTTTTATTCTATATCACGAAGCTATTTTATTGAGGTGAAGTAATATTCTGGTATTAACTTGTGATGGTATGCGGTATAGAAAAACAAACTAATGTAAAAGATTCGATACACTAATAATTTTTCATCAGATTCATGTCAAAAGGCATTATTCTGCATTAAACCTTCCACTCAGCCTGTGTCATATAGCAACACACATAACAAATCCCTCCAGAAATAGATTGGTGGGTTGTCATGATGTTTAACCCAGCAATCAGCAATTTGCTTTAGCTATTAACGAAGAAAGCTAAGTTATTTATCTACAAAGATTAATCTATCCAAGAACTTTCTTTGTCACAAAATCCTTAAAATTTTCTGTTACGACGTTAAACAATTCCAACAGAGCATGACCCAAAACATGTGCATCTCCTCGGTGGCTCAGTGGTAGACGTCCGCCTCGAGAGTAGTTGTTCGTGTGTTCGTGCTCTCTTACCTGGCACCAGAAATAAGGTATCGAATATTGGTAAACCCGGTACCTTTATAATATTCTATGTAACTGGGGAAGTATTATGCTTTTCTGTGTCATAAATATTCGGCAAGCTAACACCTAAAATGACGCTGAATGTCCGCTAGTGTAAGGCAAACCAAGATACATACTCTCACATCTCACACTAACTTGAAATTGTTGTTAGGTTAATCTTTAGAGATCAATAAAACTTGCTTTCATTGCGAATAGCTGAAAAATTGTTATTGCGATGATTATAACATGCCTTGTTGATATGTAACTGAGTTTAATAAGAAAACACTTGTCAAAATAAAGATATTGTTTTGGATTTCTATACAAAAAAATACTTTGTTAATTATCTAAAATTGTGATTTTTGGTTCTGTTTAAAAGTAGGTAACTAAACGAGACGATCGAAAAAAATACGTTCTAAGCAATGGCCAATAAGACAAATATTAAATAAATAAGAAAACCAATTTAATGAGAGAAATATACTTATTGTATATTTGGAACTCTAATTACAACTAACAGTATCCGTTAATACAAATAAGAAAGTGTAAAGGAGACAACCGAAAGCTTAAATGTTCTAGAGGGCATGCGCACTGAACATGCCTTCGGCCCAAACAATCTTTAATAGCATATGACAAAATCCTGAATTCTGTCGTAATTTGACCTGCATAAAAGGGGAAAAGAATAATTATATATATATATATATATATGTGCTTGGTAGGAATGGTCTGAGACTACTAAAGATGTGGTAAATATTTTAAATGTTTGCTGGAGTTACGAATAATATATGTGTTTGACAAACGATATAACTTCATTATTTCGAAAAAAAAGAAAAAAGTGTATGCTTTTTGATAAAATTTATTTTTGTGCACTTATTTTTATGACGATTATCGCAAAAAGAAAGCATTCGCGAAAAAAAATTATATGTAATAAAATACACTTTAAAACAGACTGTACATTCTGAGAACATTACAATTTATATACTAAGTATTTACATACATTGAATACAGAATACCACTGCATTGCCTTGAATTTAGTCGTATGTCATTTACAAGAACATCCTTGGAGCAAATTATAAAGATCCAAGGACAATGTAATGCAATCACGTGTTAAAGCACTATATACGATCGTCCTTTAACTTGATGTTTACCATCGGCAATGCTTTACTGCTCCATTAGTTTGACGATATTATCTATATATAGCAGTATATGTATGTAAAGATCAGAGGCGGGTAATTAAAATTTAAGATATTAAATCTCTATGTGACAACATTGATTTATTTAAGGTACATTTTATTGGTTTATAAAGAATATCGTCCAGACAAATGAACAATTGGTTGTCAATCATTGACACCAAAACACATTAATTACCGAAATATTTGGTCATACATACACATATATTGTCTAGCAAATAAAGGTTCTTTTTGAGACATTACGAATACTAGTACATGTTTTATCTGTTTATTCTCCACTACGGTTGGTCAGTTGGTAGACTGCTCGCTTCGTATGTGGGAAGTTGGGGTTCGAAGACTTGAAAATTCTATCACTTCAACTATAGGTGGTGAAGTCTCTATATCATTGAAATACTCTTGACTAGAACATAAAACCACTTTAAATCAAAGCAAAACAAATCGTTGGTATATAAAGATGTTAACATGTAAGCATATTCCATTACCACTGGTGTTGGCTAGGTTCCTATATACTCCAATTGATACTAGTACATTTCTGTCTGTAGATCGAGTGCTCGTCAGTGGTGCCCATTGTCCATTATATATCTTGTTCTGTTTTAACCTGTATTTGTTCCGTTGTATTCTGTGGTTCTTTGGTTATTGTCATATGCATGAATTTCAAATAGAATTGTAGGAAAATACTAATGTATATTTATGTCATAAAACAGAAGGTTTGTAATTCGATACACAAAAACCAGAAATAACAGGCTACATAAAAATGTGAAGGAATCCTTTGTGTTCAGATATTAAAGGTCTTTATAACACTACTATACCCAACACAGTTCGAGTCCAATGAAATGAACCCATGCCCTAAATTTTGAGTTTTCTTAAAGCACTTAAGTCTAGAATTCGACAACCACGAACTTGCTGTGATGAAAGCAGATCTACAGAAGCAAATTGTGTTTAAAAAGGAATCTCTTTTAAACTAACTATAAGACAAATAAACTAACCGTTCTTAAAAAGTTACTTGTTAAAAGTGGGATCCAGTGAAATGTAGTTATGATGTTTTTTTTCGCCCCTGACAAAGTTTTGCATCGAAGCGTTGAATTATGAAATGATTGTGGAAACCGCATAACATAGAAAAAACAACCTACCTTTCACAAAGCAATTTGAAAATTATACCCGTATTTGCAGTGATAGGCTTGGGAAAGTTCAAACTGGTTTACTCGATAAACATCTCCGATTAAAAAGTGAGAATTATTTTTTTGCTTGTTTGGAATAGTCTGATGTTGTCTAATTATCAAACATTATTTTTGTGAATGTCTTCATTTAATGACCATTGATAAATTTAAACTCTAATTTATATACCACCTGTGGTTAATCTTGGATACTGTATCACAACACACCTGGTTTGACAGATGATCATCGGTTTCGTCGTAACACGGACTTCAATGAGGCACAAACCTGTAAAAAAACATGTTTAAATAATTTTTCCAGATACTGTTACAAGATCATAAGTCTTTAAAATGTCTATGACTTACTGATGTCCTTAAAGAGTAGAGTGGAGTGGAGTAATGGTGTTTTACGCCCCAGTCAAGATTCATTTATGTCGAGGCGGTCAGTTCTCGGATGGTGGAGGAAACCGGAGTACCCGGAGGACACCACCTACCTTCGGCAAGCGAACTGACAAATTTTCTAACACTAGCATCTGTTCCGAGTGGGATTCGAACATAAGCGGGATGTCCTTAAAGACAATGAATTGTTGTTACAGGAAGTCCATCTCACTTTAGGAAATATAAGGTCAATAAATATGATATCAAAAATAATGCAATAAGGACATTTTAAAAATGTTTTATTGTTTTACGCTACCGATCCCCCGATCTGTAAGCGTATGCTTAAGACCACTCTACCGATCCCCCAAAATTTTCGACTTGATACAAATTGAATAAAGTTTTAGAAGAAAAATAAAAAATTAACTGTACTGATACCACTGTGTAAAGTGCTAATTCAAATGGGTTTTACACTACAAACAATGAATGGGGATGGTTAGGTATAAATTCTCTGAGGCCACACTACAAGCTGTAATATAGAAGACAAATAAAACACACACACTGTTATATAATTTATTATTCTTTATTTTTTCAGCCATTTTTGATTTTGAACATTCTGAACAATTGCACTGAACAAATATTGTTCATCAATTTATAAAATAAATAACAAAGAAAAGAAACTTCAAAATTTGTATAAAATTAGAAATTCTGTAGACCTGTAACAAACTGGTTGATCCACTTCTAAAAACTGTGATTTATAAATCAACATTTAGACATTTCAAAGCTGTGGACATTAACTCAAGTCAATATCTAACATCTTTAAAACAATTGTTGACCTTGTTATAAGTCATTATGAAATAAAATAGAAAAATATAAGTTAATCTTTTAAAAGACTTATAATTCTTTTTACTACATCAAAAATTGAGAAAAAAAATTATTCAAGGACAAGTGAAACTAATTTTTTAAATATGTGTAGTGCAAAATACTACTTACAAAACCCAAAACAAAACAAAATATAAGACCAGTATATGTATTGTGATTTGTAATAAACAAAAATTGGAATCTAAATAAGAAATATGATTTAAAAACAGAATGAAAATTTCTATTTTATATATCAAGCTGAATCTATCGACTGATCTTGGATGATGCTTTACAATGTCCTTACAAATGGTGGCAGGCAACAGTTTGGTGTTATCCTACAGTTTTTACAGGAAATTTTATGGCCACCAATGTTAGAAGGTCACTATGCACTCAAAAGGCAATTCTGTTATTAAACTGATATGATCTATCTGTGTGTAAGATAAATTAAGCTTATTTTTTCTGGTATAATAAATGGAATATCTAATGTGCAATGGATGAAAAATTTGTTCATTGCTGTGCATGGAATGAACTATATGCCCAACTAGTGCACCTTGGACGGAACATTTCATTTGGTTTGCATTAAATAAATCTTTACAACTGTCTATAATCGACAGAGCATGTGTGCCTCTGGTCTTCATTGATCAGATTATCTAATTTTTCAATAAATGAAATGTATGCATCTGTTCTTCACTGAATGAGACACATACATCTAGTGCAAATGAATGGAGCATGTGTCAACTGGTTTGCAATGAATAAAACCTGTATCTGGTGACAGAGTATATATCATCTAGTCTGCAATGAATGAGTTATGTGTATGTCTGACGTGCATTCAATAGAACATCTGGAAGCATTAAATACAACATGTGTGCATCAGGTTGCACTGGAAGTAACATGTGTGCAATAGGTTGCCTTGGACAAAATATGTGTGCATCTGGTTGCATTGGACGGAACATATGTGCATCTGGTTGCAATTGAAGAAACATGTGTGCATCAGGTTGCATTGGACAGAACATGTGTGCATCATGTTGCATTGGACGGAACATAAATGCATCAGGTTGCATTGGACGGAACATATGTGCATCAGGTTGCATGGGATGGAACATGTGTGTACTAGAAAGAACAATAGATTTATCACACATTTACCATTCTGACTCCATTAAATTAATCAATGTTAATTTTGAAAAATACATATCAAAATAATCTAAATAAATAGCAGTTATATATTAGAACTTTTTTCTAGAATACTGTAGATTACCAGTTAAGAACCTCAATTCAGGTCCCTCCAAATACTCTAACATCCTGAGATGTCAGATCCTTAATTCAGTTCCCTCCTGAATACTGTAAAAGCCTGATAAATTATCAAATACTCCATATTATCAGTCATGCTGTACAGAATTAATAAAATACACAAGAAATCCAAGGATTTAAATGTCTCGTCTGGTTAGTTTTTGATCCAGTAGAAAATACATTACTTTGACATAATCTTTCACATTTTGATATGCTGCCGTCACCGCCTACAACAACGCCAGAAAAAGTAACACCTACATCTCGTATGGCATTGCCAAGCTCGACAAAAATAACAATGTAAAAATATACATAATATATCAAGCACATAATTATAATAATAATAATAATAATAATAATAATAATAGTAATAATAAAAGTTGTAACAAAATTATAGTGGTGTATTTGTACACAGAGTTAACATGTGGTATTTAATCATGTATATGAAAATATAAATAAATCATTTATATATATATATATATATATATATATATATATATATATATATATATATATATATAATTATCACAGAATATATAATAATATAATAATTTACCTCTCTCTGAATAAATCACTCTTTATTTGAATATGTTTATAAAATACAGTTTCAGGATATGAGCTTTTTTGGACTTTTAAATTTTCTAAATTTATTTTTTTTAATTTTTGCTTCTTTTATGATTTGCTTCCGATATTGGATTCATAAAATTTGAAAACCATTTATGATGATGAGACAAATTAAAATAGACAAACGCCAACATGTTTTCTTTTTCACTTTCATCTGGAAAAAAAAACTGACATTGCTGGGTAAGGTAAACAATTATCAGTCTATAACAGTAGGGTGAATAGAATCTATTTTATATATTAGTGATTTCAATGGAAGAGTTTTCCCATCCAAGAGGCAGATACAAAATTTCTTGTCTGTATCAAAAGCATGATACTATTATCTACCAATAAAAATATAATTAATTTTAGAATTATGTCTAGAAGAAAATTAATCTTTTAACACCAACATCTGATGTAAAAATTATCTTAAAAACCATTGATAAAAGAAATTATAACCATTCAACATATCAGGTTTCTATCCTATGATAATAGCATACATATTGAATACTTTTAAAAGAAAAAAGAATAACTAAAAAAAATCAAGTGTACTGATCATGAATTGAGGGAGTTTAATGTCTACATTTAGTCATGGGGCCAATATGCAGACTAATTCAAGTGTGAAGGTTTTCTTTGATTTTCCCATTTTAATTGATTCAGTCACTTTAACACATGAAGTGGCCGAAATATATTATGTTAAGTGGTAGATACATACATATGAAGGTGAACTTATAAATTTTTTACCAGAAATATCTTTCTTTAAAACGAATGGGTAGATGGGATGGGGGGTGGGGGGGGGGGGGGTGGGTTTAAGAGGGTCAAATACAAAACACTAGTTTTTTAAACAATAACTGTATTGTCTCTGCAAATTTTGATTTTAATTTCATTAACAATAATTTATAAATCACATGTAAACTGGTACATGTATTAAGTAAATAACAAAAATTCTATATTCATTTTTCAAATTAATTGATAAGATTAACAATATGCATATTACAACATTGTTAATATTTAAATTAAATATTTATAATTCACTGACTCATCAAAAATATATACTATTAGGTAATAAAAGTATTTATAATACTAATGAATACAAATATAATTTATGACTATTACTACTGTAGTCATAAGTAGTTTTAATGTACAAATAATATTCCTTTAAAGAATTAAGACATAGTAGAATTAGCACATAGAACTGACAGTTAACTATAGACAGGACTTCCCTCCTGAAGTACTTAATTTAGCACTCCAATTATTCTGCTGAAGTCCAAAAATATTTTTTGACATACTTAAAACCAGTACATTTTCATGTAGAATACCAGTACATTTACACAACATACCAGTATATTTTCATGTAGAATACCAGTACATCTACATGTAGAATACTAGTACATTTACATATAATATATCAGTATATTTACATGTACAATACCAATATATTTACATGTACAATACCAATACATTTACATGTACTATATCAGTATATTTACATGTACAAAACCAGTACATATACATGTTCAAAACCAGTACATATACATGTACAAAACCAGTACATTTACATGTACAATTATAACTCAAGGAAAAAATCTGCCAATTTATGGAGTAAAAAAACTGAAGAGCAGGAAAAATTAAGAAGAGATAATAATGATTAAAAAAATCTTATCACTAAATAGAAAAGAAATATTGCACAAAAATATATTTAGATATCAAAAGATCAACATCATCAACAAAGATTTAACAATCATAGATAGATTTACTTCTTATAGAAATTAATATCATATAAGACTATAATATAAAACATATTTCAAACTGACAAAATGCAAACAGTAGGCCCATTGGACCAACCGTTATAAAAGTTACTAAAGCATATATGTAAGAGTTTATGTTCTGATACTATAAATAAAGTTTCAAGAGTCTAGGACTTTCATTTTAGGTCAATGAGATTTTTGAAGGTTTTATTGATGAATGTCACTGTGACCTTAAATAAAAGTCGATTTTAACAAACTTGTTAAGTCTTAAATCTTCCATGGACAGACGCTTCATGAAAAGTTTCAATCTTCAAAGTAATTTAGTTCATGGCAAAAGATGTTTAAATGTTTAACTTTGAAGTTATTGTGACCTTGTGTGAAGGTCATGTCATCATAATTTAAAACTTATAAAACATTCTTCTCTTGATGCTAAAAATAAATTTACAAGGTTCTATGCCTTTCACGTCCTGACATGAAGCTGTTTAAGTTTTGATATTGAAAGTCACTTTGACCTTGATTCAATGTCAAGGTCACCAATTATGCTTTCATACGTGACTATTCATTCACTGATACTATGAACAAAGCATTGAGACATTTTTGTCAATTAAGAACTATTTTAATATGTCGCTATTGCAGGTAAGAGTGACCTTGAAAGAAGTTCATATTTAACCAAGTTTGCAAATTTGCAATGGCTTTGAACAGGGAACATACAATTTTCAGTTTCACTATCATTAATTTGCTAGCTTTGGAAAAGAATATTCAGTGCAAAATTAATAAAGAATAATGCAGAATGGACAATGACAGACAAAAAGTCAAGATGAGATGTCAACATGAGCTCATGAGCAAACAAAAACAGTTTCCCTGCAAAGATACTTAATAATGAACATCCCACAAAATTAAAAAAAACTTAATATAAGTTGGCAAAAATGTATTATAGTAGGTGTTAGCTTGTTATTATTTTTTCAGATACATGGGGACACCATGACAAATAAGTTGAGAAATTCATAACACCATTAGACAAAAAAAAGCAGCTTTCTAGTTAAATTTCTATACCTAAATGACTGATTGATATGCAAGCTTCCTTACAAAAATACTTTTACAGTCAAATTGTAAAAATTCTAAATTCTGCACACAACAGTATCAATTATCCCTGAGTAATTTAGACTGGATTTTATTTGTGCTCTCCTTTCTCAAAGTTATAAAAAACTTGATTTCACAAATCACTAAATAAATATACAAAATTGATGAAGTTATCAACAATATACTAGTAATTATTTTCTGAAATAGCATGAAAACACAAATTTTTCTCTATTTTGTTTCCATGCCCGATCAAAATGTTTCTCTCTATAAATTTTATATCATATATATATATATATATATATATATATATATATATATATATATTATTATTATTATTACCAATATCTGAAATTTTAACCCTTTATTTCCATATCTAATATTTTATGCTAACCCTCCCTATCACAGATAATAAATAAAGTGGTACATATTAAAATTTATATCCAAAAAAAAAAAAAAAAAATTATAAACTTCAATTAAGACAATCTAGTTTTTTTTTCAACAATAATTCTATTATATAACCATGGTACCAAATACTCTGTTACCATGGTATCATTTTAACAATATCACTATAGTAACAGTTCTACTATCATTATAGTGTGTACCATGGCAACATGCCAACAATTATCAATTCTTCTGTAAAAATGTCAAAATTCATTGAAATCATAAAAATTTACTCAACTTAAACATTAGAAAACATTTTTGTGGCCATAGTACCTTGTTTACTGATACCATGGTGACAGGATCACTGTAACCAGGGCAACAGTTTTACTGTATAATACAAGCTTTTGATTCTCCACTGGAGCTCTTTCCTCCAGAGCCACTGGTTCTGGCTCCTTTTAACATTGCCTGTAGTTCTGAAATCTGTACAAATAAAAACAAATATTATTGATAACTCTAATATAAAAAATGTCAGAACAAAATAGCCAACCTCTAAAGTTGAGTAATAAAATCCCTCATGCTTACTTTTACAAAGTTAATAAATGTGACATTTGCAAGATTTTTTAAACTTACTACATAAAATTGAAAATTGTTTAATTAATTTTGAGAGAGAGAGAGAGAGAGAGAGAGAGAGAGAGAGAGAGAGAGAATACTTACATCAATGGTCTGACTTCCGCTATTAAGCCTCTGGTCTATTAATGATTGAATATCTCCCTAAAACAAAAAATATACGATATATATTTATCAATACTTTACAGAAAAAAAAAACAGCCATGATGTAAAATTCAACCATTGTGGTTCATAAGTCCAAAATGATTGGATGGTAAGAAATAGAAATTCTATCTCTTATTCAGTTAATCTAACTGAAAAATCAAAAATGCTGAAGCTTAACCATGTGACTTCCTGCTTCCCATGGAGATTTCTTTCATGAAAAACAAAAATTATTCTTTACAAGCTCTAGAGAGACTTTTAACAATTTTCAAGTGCTAAAAAGCACTGATATATATTTTTTTTCAACTTAAAATTTGTGCTAAACTATATTGAGGAGGTAACATTCTCCCCCCCCCCCAATATAGGAATTATTTGGTACAAGTGTACTTAATTGTTTTAATAAAACTAAATCTGTTACCAATGTTCCTTCTGCTGCATTTGTCCGCTGTTTGTATGTGTTCAAATCATTATTTAGTTGTTTGTTTTGTTCCTGTTGTTGTTGTATTTGTTGTTGTTGTTGTTGTTGTTGCTGCTGTAGCTGTTGTGTACTGGCGGCGGACGCAGCAGCAGCTGCTGGCACAGCTCCATTCTTTGTCTGATTTACTTCTTTTTTAGGACTGGTATCTTTTTTACTGGTATCTTTAACTACTGGTTTCTGTGAATGTAAATTTACTTCATCATCATGATTATTAAGAAGTGATTCTAACTGTATGTGTTACCTGACTAGGAAATTCTTAAAGTGTTAAAATACACAGATGATGAAGAAAAACCTGGAGAAAACTGCCAACCTCTAGTAAAGCAAACTGAAAAATGTTTCCACACAAAGATCAGCCCAAGCAGGTTTCGAACTTTGGCAATGAGAGGCACCAAGGCCCCCTTTAAAAAATAATTCAAAAATGTGCCATATAAAAATATGAAAAGGCCAAAGTTCTATCATAAAATGTTTTATTTAGAGATTATCTTACAATTAAATGTCATGTAAAACAAAAAAAAAACTTTATTACAGGACAATATTTAGTCTTACTTTAACTTTATTGTGAATCCCTTTAAACATCATATAAAGCAAGTTTTGCTATATTGGGGCTTGATTTAAAATATTCAAAGTGACATAATTAAATTTGACAAATTTTTCTAACAATCTCATTGGTTGAACAGTGAAAATATGTTCAGGTCATTTCTCAATGACTGGAAATGTGCACTCACATATCAAAGTGTTTGTGACATAATCTAGAACAAAATGCTGTTAATGTGTGTCAAAGTGTTTGTGACATAATCTAGAACAAAATGCTGTTAATGTGTGTCAAAGTGTTTGTGACATAATCTAGGACAAAATGCTGTTAATGTGTGTCAAAGTGTTTGTGACATAATCTAGAACAAAATGCTGTTAATGTGTGCCAAAGTGTTTGTGACATAATCTAGAACAAAATGCTGTTAATGTGTATCACTATATCATGTTTTGAGTTATTAAAAGCAAAAATTGTAGGAAGTGATTCTCTCATCTGATTAAGTTGTTTTAAAAATTTAATTATAAGCACTGAATCTGATTTCAATTTGGATCTTTAATCTGAGAAATAACATGAATGGACACTGTACACACTTTTGCATAATTCCTTTTGCAAATTACACAGTGTACACAGAGTCCATTTAGGTTACTTCTCAATGACCCAAATGAAAATCAGATTCAATGCTTAAATCTATTTTTAAACTCCACTAACGATCTTTGTCAATCAAACAGTACACAAAGAAATGAAAGCAATGAAAAATTAACAAACAGAAAAACAATTCTGATTTGGATATAATACTTACACTGTTGGAAGAATTAGATTTGTCCTTCGCTGGGACCTGTTTAGTAGCCGCTGTGCCACCAGTAACTGTCCCACCACCTTTACCCCCACCCATATCCTTCTGACGACCCCACACTTCTATTACAACAGCTTCATTCTGTAGGTACTCTGACATCTAAAAAAAGATAAAATTATTATGTAAAATATCTAGGGGAGATAATACAGTACAAGTGTCAGCCAAGCAGTAATTTTGGAGTCTCCAACTAGAGATCATGATATATATTTTTTGTTATGCCTTTTGATAATAATAATAATAATAATAATAATAATAATAATAATAATAAATTTGATAATTGCATGATTTTTATAACTTATACTATTTAGAGACTGAAGAAAAATTGTACCACATTGTTACTTTAAATTACTAATTTTTTAAAATAGAATTTTTTTTATTTCATCTATATGTAGCATGACCACTTGTGAAAATAAAACAGTTACTGTACATGTAACACAAGAAAGAACATACAGGTAAATTAATTACCTGAGCTTTCCTTATACAAATCAAGACTTCTGTGACTAAATGTTCCTGAGAATACGCAGGTTTAGATAAATAGATGAATTATGATTTCCATATTCAAAAAATCTCTGTTACACAGCATTCTAAAGAAACAGCTTAAGTAAAATTCTAATGCAAATATTTTGTAAACAGAATTTTGATTGGACCTTGACCGCAGTTAAATCTCTGTTTTACGGTCGGAGTTAAGATGTTGTCTGCTATCTAGGTAACGATTACATAATGTATTCCAGTGCGCCGGTACATGTGCTTTTGTTTACAAAACAAAAATGACAGACTCGATGATTTCGACGATTCCGTATTGCTAAATTTTGTCATAGAGACAGATACTGGATCAATATAATTCTGTTATTTACTCCAAACAATAAAATTTTTTATCAATGGAATCAAGTGTTTTCTTGATAGAACTATATTTTGGCATAATGACATCAGTCTACATTAATGATTTAGTGATGCGTCTGTAAACCAAAAATAAACTTTGATCAGAGCAGTGGGGATATCCATCAATTAAACTGATTTTCTAGTATATTTTATTTGTTTTCCATTAGAATGGAGATAACTGTTTTGTATTTGAAGAGTTCCGACCGTAAAACGTGGATTTTACTGTCGCAGGTAGACCTCAATTTGCGACAGTAAAATCCATATTTTATGGTCTGAACTCTTCAAATACAAAACATTTATCTCCTAATTATAACCTTAGGTTTCACTTTTTTCAAATTCAGGTCTCTTGGTACATATTGTAGCTATAAGCTAAAGAGCAGGCTTATACATCACAGTGTCCTTCATCCCAATGTTTGGCTCCCATTATTTAGACAAATTCTTACATTAATTATTTTGATGGGCATTATAGTTCCAGTTTATTTTACAATTGCATAACTGACTGATTCAATATGATAGTATATAATCTTTACTGGACTAACTACTGAATATCACCTGTATCTTACTTTTTGTATATCTTTATTCAAATGAAAAAATATATTGATAGTCTATCACTCACCTGTGATGTTACTGGTTTAAACTTGTAGAGTTTACAATAATTAAAGTCTGGATTCATTGTACCATCTATTTCTTTTGTTTTCTCTGCTTTATCATCCAAATAAAAATTATATTTACAAAAACTCTGAAAATTAAAAAAAAAAAAATGTTTAAATACCTTTTGAATATAACACCACAACTTTATTAAATGAAATTTATTACTTTCTGAAACCATTATTTTATTCGAGGTAACTTGTAAATAAGTCTTTAACTTTGAAATAAAAAGTAACAAAACTTAACTTTTTGGACTTCTAAACTGGTTTGACAAAATATATAACAAAAACAGAAACAGGAATTTAAAAAAAACTGGGCTTATATTAGAGAGTGGAGTGGAGTAAAGGTGTTTTACGCCCCAGTCAAGATTCTTTCAAGGTGGTCAGTTCTGGGATGATGGAGGAAACTGGAGTGCCTGGAGAAAATCACTGAGCTTTGGCAAGTGAACTGACAAACTTTCTCACACTTAAGGATCTGTCCCAAGTGGGATTTGAGTGATCAACTATATTTTGAAAATAAACATAAATACAATAAGGTAAATTTAAGAAGATAATTTCTATATTACCTAGTAATTAATTATAATTCATTTATTAAAATGTTTACAATTATTGAACTAAAATTCATATTTTTTTCTCAAAAATGTAAATAAATATAAGTTTTACCTTTTGTATAGTCTGTGGTAGACCTCTGGCATTGTTAATTTTAAAATTAAAACATAATTCACCTCCAACCTGCAATATACAAACTAGCAATCTAAAGATCCCGAACACAAAATTTTGGCTGCCTTACTTGTAGGTATGACACCCTGACCGAGGGCGAAGTTGTATAGTCAGCCCTAATAAACTGTCATATAGTATACATTCATCATGACCATCAGTCCTATTAAAACATTTTTGCTTCAGTGTTATTTCAATACTCAAAGTGTTGCAAAAATGTTCAACATTACTAGATAATGAATAGGTAGGAATTGTATTATAATCCATGTAGGAGTTGTTACCCCTGAAATGTTTCGTTTTAGCAAATTTAGCTGGTTTGAGCAATTTTCTTGAACCCTTTTATAGATAATATATTTAACTATTGTCAGGATACTCATAATAAATGGTCATTTGAGGTTGTTTTTTTCAACACTAACCAGTTCCTCGGGAGAATCAACAAAGTCATCTTCACCCAGTGTCTGTCCCTTAGAATCAACAGGTATAATCTGTACATCTAAATGTCCTAGAAAATAAAATAAAATTCAAACTCAATCCTTAGTCAATCAGTACAACAAGTAATGCTGTAAATAATTTTCTTCTTCTGAACAAAGCCAATCAAGTATTAATCTTGATCTTTGTTAAATTATTTATCAATGGACTTCACACCACCAGAATTGCCACATCTTGTGTATTCAAACATTCTGTATAACAATAATGTGGATCTCTAGTCTAGGAGGGGCCATGGTGGCAAAGTGGCCATGAAGGGTTACTAACTGATCATAGTGTCTTTTACTGACTAGGTTTTAACCCCACTTTGGCAGATCCTTCTGTGGGGAAGTCTGTCAATTCATTTGCTGCAAAATGAAAATTTTAACTTGGCATTCCAAATTTCGTTCACCATCCAAGAACAGAATACCTTTATATAAGTAAACAAAACGTTGATACCCTGTTGCAGGGTCCTACCTGTAAGCTTAAAAGTGTACATGTTGCCTTCAAATTATCTTATTGTAAAATTAAGTTATCCAAAATCAATTAGACAAATGAAAGGGAATTAACTCTTTTAAAATACATATATTTAAAAACATGTATTTTTATGTATTCTATCAGTTGTTCAATCTTTCTGGTGAGATTAAAAAAAAAATAAGAATGATATCAAATCAATTCTCAAATCAGTTGATAAATTGTATGGTTACTCTAGTTTTCCAAACCAAATGAACACTTCAATGCAATGGGAAATTTCTAAACATGACGACTGGGTCAAAAAATGAAAACAAAACAAAACCAAATTATCATTCCCACCACCTTGCTGGGTGTGGTTTATATATTCACCTTGTACTTCTCCTTTATAGTTAGTTATGTTTAGATTTTCTTCTATATCAAGTTTATGTGCCAGTGACATCAAGTGCACATGTACTGTACCCAATAATATCTCCGTATCTGCAGGCTCCCAAAAGGGGTCTTTGTCCTGAGTAAAATAAAAAAGGATTACTATTTGCAAAAAATTGAAATTTCTGCAGATATTCTTTGATGTTGATTTACTCTGAGATCCATTTACAATTGATATTAAATTGATGTAAAAATTAATAATTAATTACAGTTTTACTGTTTTATTTTTTTACTAGTAATTTTCACATCTTACACAGTATATGAGTGGAGTGTATTGCTGAGCATTTATAATTTTCAACTGTATTTTGTTATCATTTAATAATATTCTAAGTCTCTTATAAACTTATTATGTAATGCATCAGATTAAAAAACATATTTTAGTATTATTTACCTGTGGTAAATCCCAGTCATCCTCTTCTAGATAATTCTGGTACATTTCTGCCATTATAAATTTCCTATTTATAAACTTGTTTCTGTCCCACATCCAATAATTTCCATTTTCTGTATTCTCCATCTTTACCATTACCTTTTCAAAAACAAAGAATATTTTCTTAAAACAATTTAAAGAATGAAAATCTGTTAAGTTATTTTATCAATCCTTTTTCTTTACAATTGTCATTTCTGCATGTTCTGCTAAGTCTTTCTGTGCTGAATCATTATGTTAGATATTTCAATTAGTCCTAGCTTTTAGTTGTGTGGTTTATGGAACATTTACAGATGGTTTTAGAACCAAAAATTAAACAGAAGTATTACAATGAATTAATACAGTACAACATGTGTATAAAGACTATTTAAAGGACTAAGTCTGTCCCCTAGCTACAAATAAAACAACCAAATAGATTTTATGTCTATCTTTGCTTCCTAGACTGATATAAGACAACCAATCAGAACTTACCTCTATTCATCCACCTTTTTATCTCCTAGCTACACATAAGACAACCAATCAAAACTTACCTCTGTACATCCATCTTACTAGATCTGTCCCATAGCATCACATAAGACAACCAGTAAGAACTTACCTCTGTCCAGCCATCTCTCTGTCCCCATAGTAACACATAAGACAACCAATCAGAACTTACCTCTGTTCGTCCATCTTTTTGTCCTCTAGCTTGTGCTGATATGAGAGCTAGTTCAAACTTCCTTTTCTTGTTCAGTTCTTCAGCTATAGCATTAGCTTCATTAACCATAGGTAACATTTCTACCACTTCTTCTTGTAGTATAATATCATCTGTACATAGAAAATATTAATATGTAAAATCTGAAGTTAGACAGGAAATGTCCAAAATGTGTTGATCCGTAGCCCTATAGACAATATTACTCTTACAGAAGCTCTAAAGTTTGTAGCAAATTAATGTAAGCACTTTCATTTAAAACTAAAGGAAAAATTAAAATTGCTTTAGAATCCTTCAAGCCACTTGAATTATTTTGATAGTTAAATTATAAATAGGATAACAAACTAGAATTCTGCAGAAAATAATATCCTATTTTACCCCAGTATTGTGTTCAATGTTTAAAACTTGTTGTGATATATATTGATCCTATTTTTCATGTTTTGTTTGACATACCAACTGCACAAAGTAAAGTTTGTCAGTCTGCTTGCCTAAACTTGGTAGTTTTCTTCGGGTCCTCTTTCAGTTTCCTCCACCATCCTAGAACTGACCTTCTCTATACAAGTGAAAAATTCAAGACTGAGGTGTAAAATACCATCAACCCAATTCAATCTAGAATAACAATCTGGCAGAGTCCAAAAAAGTCTTTTTTTTTGTCAGGTAAGACAAAACGGCCGAAGTGACAAATTCAGAATTGCTTTTTCCACAAAAGTTGTAATCAACAAACTAATATCTTGTGTTACCTGCAGATTTTCCATCCTTAGACATCAGTCCAGCACGTTCTGCTATTTCTTCCTGTGCTGACTCATATGTTGGAGATTCCACTTTAGTTCCAGCTTTTAACTGCTTGGCCTCATCTTGAGGATGGTGGAACACATACAGGTGGTTAGGACCAAACAATATACTGAAATATAACAAAATTAACTAAACAGGAATTCCACAGAATTAAATGTCTCACCTGATTAGCTTTTGATGGAGTAGAAAATACACCACTTTAACATAAACTTTCACTTTTTGACCTGCCACCGCCACCACCTGAAAAGTAACACCTAAAGATCGCCTATGGCAAAGCCAGGCTTGACAAAAAATAATACTTTTAAACACTCAGATAAATTGTTATTTAATCAAAAGTCACCTTTCAAAACATACTCTAAATTATAATAGTTACAATTATATAAAAATATTAAAAAACTTTCATATATATCTTAACTCCAGAACTTGATAGTAGGATGGCTATTTTTTCGCAGCTTTGTTTATTTCCATGGCGATCTTTATCCATATATTCTTTTGTATTCATCCTTTTTTTCCTTCTCTATCAATTTTATTCTCTTTGTATATTAGCTTTCACCCCTGATTTAATAAGATATTCTAATTTAACTTACCGGTCATTGTGTTTAAGCTGTGTTTCTTTGGAAATTTTCTGACCATTGACCATTATTTTGGCATTATCAAATGGTTTTAGTTTGACATCACCACCCTTGTTAGTGACCTCTGCATGCTGCTGTTGTATACTATATAGAAATTTAAAGCAGGAAGTTATTGTAAATACACACACACACACACACACACAAACACACACACACACACTGAAAAAAAAGCATAATTTGAAGAGAAGATAATATCCTTAGTGTATTAAATATTTAATAAACAAATTAAAACAAATGAAAATAATGTAAAATGTGTAAAAAAGAATATGACTTGTTTTAATCCAATGTTGTTTATTCATATATAGTAACATAAATGTCTGAGAGATAGCAAATGTACAGATTGATATTTATGTAGTTTAGAGATTTACCATCCTGTCACATGATAGGCTACAAAATAAATAAATCACTTCTGGCCTCAGTTTCACAATCATTTTTTGACTAAGATTTTCCTTAATTTAAATCTAGCAAATTTGAAGTCATGATAATTTTATTGATTTTTTCAGATATACACAAATTTAAGGTGTCATTTTGAAGATTACTACAAGCTTATAAAATATATATTTAGTTTTGTGAAAAATATTCATTTATAGTCTTAAAAAAGATTGCTGAAATTTACTAAATTTAAATTTAAGGAAATTCTTAGTTAAGGAATGATTGTGAAACCGGAACCTGAAAAGTTTAACTGTAAGAAATAATTTTACAAATAAGATGGATAAAATCTGGATCTAACAGAAATCACATCCTTAAACCTAAAATCTCAGTATAAGAATGGTTGGTTTAACTCACCTTAGCCCATTTAGAATTATGTCTGGTGTTGGACTAGCTTTTTTGTTACCTATCTTCAATGTCCCTATAAAACAAGAAAAAGGATACTTTAAACCGCTGTACCATACCTAATATAATTATATTAACTTGTCTACAATTTGAATTTCAGCAACATTTGCAGTGTGCTTATAAATTGTAAAATTAATACATGCAAAAATCTACGCTCATTCAGGGGTTTAATATTATATTTCACAATGATAGGTCCAGGACTTTTTGCCTTTGGTTTCGGTAGATTCCAAATTAAGATTGGGAGGTCCCATATCAGCACTGGAAGGTCCATGTGCGCCAATATCAAATAAGCTCATGTTGATCAACTTTGTGTATATTGTTGATTAAACAAATATATATCATATACAACTTACAAAAACTTGAGCAATACTGTTGTCAAAGTGGCTGTGCATTAAGTTTTCATTTCCAGAAACAATCGAGAACAACTTTGACAAATTGCAATAAATAACAAAATTCTGAGACTGTTTTTAATACACAAAGGAAGAGTATTCTAAAAGTGGTTTAATACAGAAAGGAGGTGTATTCTAAAAATGGTCCTGACAAAAAAAAAAAAAAAAAAAAAAGGCAGGTCCATTGGACTTTTACAGTAAAAATTCCAAGGGTCCCAAAGTAAAATTAAAAGGCCCCAGACCGCAGACCCAGGGAATTTTGAACCCCTGTTCATTGTTTAATTATAAAATCTCATTACATTATTTTAGTGGTCCATGAACAAAAAATTTACTTCTTGGCAACATAGGTTAAAATTTCTTTGACAAAGGCACATTTTGTTGTCTTTATGGTATACTACACATCCCAGCTTGGTTAAAACACAGAACCCATGGATTACAATCTATGTCTTAATGATGTAGATGTTTCCATGAAAAAAACCTTTAGCAAGGTTAGGTTTTTAACACAACCCATGAATCACTAATTTATGGCTAAATGATGTGAATATCTTAATTACTCTTGACTAGGTCTCAAACACAAGGCTCCTGAATCAACATTCTATGACTTCATGTAGGAACTTTAAATACATAACCCATTGTCAAGCTGACTCTCAAACGCAAGAACCATAAATCAATAAGTTTTCTTAATGCTGTAATCTGTTTTTGACATACAACACTGTCACTTCACCCTTAAATCTCTAACACAGAACCCTTAATCACCATTCTATGGCCTAATGATATAAATATCTTTGTGATGTACCAAACAGCTAGGTCTCATATGACATACAACACTGGAGTGTGATTAAGTCTCTAACCACGGACCCCTGAATCATGTCTACGGCTCATTGATGTAAATGTCTTTATGTCATACCCATATGAGGTCTGACAAGGCCTCTAACACTGGACTGCTGAATAAAAACCAAATGGCTTAGTAATGTAGATATTTTTATGACATACCACACATTAGCCTGGCTGGTTTTTGGCCAACACAGAATCCCTGAATCACTTGTCTACATCTAAATGATATTTATATATGAAGTATAACACATTACCTGGTTTACAGAAGTGGACCACCATTGCTGTAAGTGAAGGATCCTCATTTAAGTTCCAGAAATGTGGTATAACTTTTCTGTCTTCTTGTTTCTTCTTTTCTTCCTCAATCTTAGCCTAAAACAAGGATTAATCTTATACACATACTTTAATGTCAGAAATTATCAGGCACATTAATGAAAGTAATGAGTACACAAATAAAACTATAAGAAATATTTTTCTTACATTTGCACATATCACCATAATCAATGCAAAAATAAAAAAACAAAAATATTAATATTTCTAGAATTTTACTAATGTAAAAATTTTGCAATCCACAGTGGAAAAAAAAAGAAATTATTATTTACTAATCGATAAAAAATAAAACTTACAATGGATTGAAAGCCATTATGGTCAGATATCATTAAAAATCTGTAATTACTTGAACATGTATAATATCTCTACGGCCATTGATGACCAACAGATAAATTATGATAATATATAATGGGCAACACACTGTATAAAGATCAGGGTTGTTTAAGGATCCCCGCAGTTCCTTCAAAATTTGTTTACTTTGAGGCTATTAAAGATGACCATAAACAAATAAGTATTTAAATATTTTATGATCAGCGTGAACTTTCGAGTTTATAAAATAATTTTTTTGTTTGAGTTCTCACCAATAAATGTCTATAATATGACAATTATTTCATGTAGACATCTCATATTGTGTTCTGTCATAAACAAACATGAATATGATGGCTGATATGTACAGTCACTGAGAGGTAGGTAAATTATTGCACATAGATTTTGCATAAAAAAAACCTGCCCTGATGTTCAACTTTTCTTCCTAAACATTTTACTTTCAAAATAACAGTAATTTGCTGTCAGTCTTTTTACTTTTTTATTTTTTATTTTTTTTAAAAAACTTTTAAAGACAATCAATGTTTTTTATTACATCTTAATAACTCCAATAAAACTCATGATCATCTGCCTAAATATATTGATAGTATTTTTTCGCCCTTTTTTCATTTTCCGTAAACATAACTCAACTACTACTAACATAGTTGTATTTTTTATAATTTTTGTTATACAAAATTCTTTTCCTCATGTGTGTGTGTGTGTGTGTGTGTGTGTGCGTAAAGAATTTTAGTGAAATATGTTGTAGTTTACAATTAGTTTCTGTTTCTTTTCCTCATAAACTAGAAAAATGAAAACATCTTTATATATTTTTTATTCATTATTATTTATTTATTTATTTATCTTGTTTTTTTTTTAAAGAAACAAAAATGCAACCTTTGTCTCAAAAGAAAAGAAAAGAAAAATGGTCTAATTTTACAAACTTCCACGAGAATTTTTTTTAAATTTAATTTTTTTGTGTGTGTTTGTTTACTAAAAAACAGTTATGCCACTATATCCATACCATATTATCAAGTTCACTTTCTCTCATTCTTTGTTCCCAGGATTTCTTCATATTCTCCATCTCTTCCTGATTCTTTCTCAATTCTTCCTGCATCCTCATCATTTCTTCTGATGCTGAAATAAAATATATTTTACTTTTGAAATAGGGAGTTCTATGTTTTATTTTGCTGCCCTTGGCACCTAAGGAACTGTTTAAATCTAAAACAAATGCCGTAAATGCCATTGTTTATGACATGTGCCACTTCAATGTATTTTGTTTATACTATCTGCCACTAAATAAAACAAAATATAAAGAATTACATATGATATACACTGTCACCTTTCAAACAAATTTCTTACAAAGTGATTAATTAAGCTTACATGGGTACATGAAAAATATGGTCGTAAATCTGCCAGGATACATAAATGCACAACCATGTTTGGCTGCATAAGGGAAATAACTCTTACAACATTAAGATAAACCATTGTCATCTGTGAGCAGTAGAAAATATGTTTCTAAATCTCCAGAATCATTTATGCACATAATGTTTAGCAGCATAAGGGAAATAACTCTTACAACATTGAGATAAACCATTGTCATCGGTAGCAGTAGACAAAAATGGTGACAAGATTAGCAAGCCAAAACAAGATACAATATCAAAGTTAAAAAAGTCTAGTCCTGCTTTGAAAGATGACATAACATTGTTTTTTGCAGGTTACACAACCCCACATACCCATTCAAAGAGTTATGTACCTTTTCCCTCAGTTACCCAGATACATCAATCTCTGCCAGGCTATATGGGGTCTTATGTATCATGTCAAAAATCTGTTTAACTTACAATATTTAATAATGACATGAAAATACAGAAAAAAGTGATATATAAAATAACAGGTATGCCTGAAATTAAATCCATTACAAGTTTAATTTTTAAAAAAATAATTTCTCATAATCTCAGAGTCCTTGCCTTTTTTGTAACTATTCCGACTCTGATGTGGTAGAAAATTGAAAAATCTAGGTCCATAATGTATAAATATTGACAAGATGTATACTTCATTTAATACCAGGACTCTTAAAAGTTATATTTTCTGCTGTTTTTGTTCATGGGAAGACAAAATTTAAATGGATATTGAGTTCTTTTTGTACGTATCATATAGTAATTTTTGAAGTGTTTGTGAAATGGTGAGACAACCAAATACAGCTCAGTTTATATAATATTGAATACATGTATATATAAAATAAAATGATTTCAAATTTACACATCAGATGTGTAAATAATTGGCTTAAGCAATGATTTTAAAGTGACAGTTTTGGTTAAACATTGAATAAATTAATTATCATTTAATATTTGATAACAATTAGAATTTATGACAACAAAGTGATAAAAATTTGATCAAATAAATTAATTATCATTTAATGTTTGATAACAATTAGAATTTATGACAACAAAGTGATAAAAATTTGATCAAATAAATTAATTATCATTTAATTTTTGATAACAATTAGAATTTATGACAACAAAGTGATAAAAATTTGGTCAATCAAATACATGTACTGCTAATTCCCTCTAATTTATAATTTCCCTAATTAATATATTCGATCAGGCATTCAAAATGATTAACATGTATACTATTTAACAAAATTATTATATATGAAATACAATTTGACTACCAGAAAGGTTAGTAATTCTACAAGAATATGAAGTAAAAGATGTTTGGGTTTACCAATATAAGGCATTGATGAATGAGGAAAACATTCAAAACTTTCTAAGATTTGGAAGCTTTGTTTAAGCTGTTTCATCTCAAGGACGACAGGAGGGAGGAAATCCACTAAAAAAAACCCATTTCCTCACTGAAAAACGATTCTTCCAGGTGTTAAACAAACACTTTATCACATGGCTCAAAGTTCAAGACCAGAGAGTCTGACAGTAAATCACTCTATTATATCTACTTTATACAACACAAAAACACTAAGATTAGCTCAGCCCTGCTACAATTGGTTTATTTGTAAAGCCTATCCTCCAATAATCATGCCTAGATGTCTAAACACAACTATATACTAGCACATGTACTGAGGTAATGGAGCTAATTCATTGTTTAAACATTGAATTTATCTGAAATTCTTCAAGAACTTCGATTCTTATTATAGTACTAGATAAGTCACTGTTTTTGATAAACAGTAGTTTTTAGTGTTTAACTTGCTCATACTACTTTTAAATTTTATTTATTTATTTATTTATTTATTTATTTTTTTTTTGCTTGCTTTAACATACACAAGTGAATTATCGTCACATATATAGCATAAGGCATGTGGGTATCTTAAAGCTACATGCAGTGATAAAACCAGGTAATTCAGGTTACAAATGGGGCACACCTGAGTACCATATGACACAACCATTTAGTCATTTGTGAAGAGCTTTAATTTCTACTGATTATTAAAACTGTTCTACCATAAAAACTTTGAAAATCATTTTTGACAGGAAAAGTTCAAATATTGTAAATGAACTTTTTTTAGCGGTGTTTTTATTTTAGTGATTTTCGCGCTAGGACAGTAGTGCAAATTTAAATACACTGCTATAATAATTATGTAAGGTAGGTGCTCCATCCAACACAAGAAGAATGTACAAAGAGTGTAAAAATAAACTAATTTTCAGAAGGCTTACAATGAGTCATATGTGTGTGAAAGATAAATACTAGTGTTTTGAAAAATTCATGAAAAATGAACAACTTTTATTAAATAATTTTGAATTAATCCATTACACATGAAAATGAATACCAATGTATGTGCATATAATTACTTGTCATCACAATCGCACAGAAGGCCCAGAGTTTGTTTTATTCCTGCCTTGGTCCAACCATGAATAAGTGTTTCAGATTTCTCATTCTGTAAACCTGACACCATCCACCCAGCGTGAAGTGGTTTCAGAACTGAAAACGTAAGTCTACTTTTATTTGATCTATTTGCCTATAGTCTGTTTCTCCAAATTTGTTTTGTATTAATTAGCCGAGAATGTTAACTGCGCTAAAATATGTACACACTAAAAAAAAGTTTACAGTATATACATATATAATTTCATATGCAACCAGCTCTTCACAAACATTAAATGGTACATATCATATTGTATACAGGTGACAGACATCTAAAAAGTCATGCTATAGTTTAATCTGTGTCTGTAGACATCTCTAGATTTATCCACTGGTTATTATAGGTAATGAACAGCCACAAAGCAAGTGACATTTGTATTGTATTTCAATGTGTAATTCTTGTGGTAGGCCAGGCCCTGGTTTCACAATCATTCCTTAACTAAGATTTTCCTTAACTTAACCATAACATAACCTTGTGAGATACAAATAAACATTTTTGACAAAACTAGATACAGATGTAACAAGCTTGAAGAGCTCTTCAAAATGACACCTTAAATTATTAAATATCTCACTAATTAACAAAATTATTAAGATTTCAGATTTGCCAGATTTAAGGTAAGGAAAATCTTAGTTAAGGAATGATTGTGTAACAGGGGCCAGTAAATATACATGTGTATATATACAGGTATTCTTGTTATACAGCTTTTTAAGCAGGTTTTATGATCATCATTTGTTTGAAATGACAATTATACTTCCAATTTTCTTTATTTATATCAGGACATCATCAGCTATGGACAACTTTCAAAAAACAACTGACACAGTTCTTGATTACACTGCTGTCAAAAAAATTGTAATAAAAGGGCATCATATTTTTTATGTCCTTTCAGAAATCTTTTGACCTTGTGAAG
Organism: Tegillarca granosa; assembly: GCA_029721355.1. NCBI lineage: Eukaryota > Metazoa > Mollusca > Bivalvia > Arcoida > Arcidae > Tegillarca > Tegillarca granosa. The sequence continues at coordinate 11,923,634 of CM056602.1, read as the reverse complement.
TGTGTTTCCATGGTATTAAGCATAACATTATTTTTATATTTAAATGAAGTAATAATCCCTGTAAACATGAAAATGAAACTTTCAAGATTAAGGGGAATATACGGCTAATACATGCATGTTAATCAAGATTCAGAAAATAGTAATTCAATGTTCAGAGCAGTTTTAGAAAAGACTATTTTTGTTTCTTTTATTGTTTTTGGATTAGCAAAAGTTTTGATAGAAAATAGAAAAATGAGTAAAGATCAAGTCTAGATTACAAGTAATTCACTTAAATCTAATGATTGATTTGTAGCTTTTTGATGATATAGTTTCCCTCAGATCCAATGTTGATTTGTTGGATAAATGTTGTTTAAAATTGATTCAACAATTTTTCATCTATTTGCAACAAATTTGTTTATTAACCTCAAGGATTTATCTAACCACCAAGTGGTTGAGTTTTTGAATTTGTTTCTGATCTGCTTTAAACTAGTGCACATTGATTGTGACTTTTAGAGAGCTTGTAGACATGCTAGCAATGTGGCAGATAAACATTGCAGATCACTCAATCCATTATAATGATATTGAGTGAACAAGTAAATGCCTACAACAAGGTAATACCCTTTCTCACTTGAGGCCAGCCAGAGTAATGCCACAGTGTTAAAAGTAATGGTCCCCAACCCCAATGTTGAGAATAATTTTATAACAATTAAGCTACGATGTATGAAAGAATATAGATTTATAAACATAAAAACATAATAATGTTGTTACTATTTATTTCAGGATTTTCTTTTATCTCAAAATTTACAGAAAGGTTAAACGTAAGACCTAAACACTATCATATCAGATCTACAAACAGACAGTATCTCTCTCATACAATGGTTCGAAAATAACCAAATGCAAGCAAACCCAGACAAGTTTAAAGCTATAGCAATAGGCAAAAAAACACAACAAGCAAATATTACTCTAACTCTAAATAATAATAACATTATACAGACAGAAAATGAAGTCAAACTGCTAGGGGTCACAATAGATTTCGAACTTAAATTCAACACCCACATTTCTGACACATGTAAAAAAGCATCTAGACAGTTGAACGTCCTCAAACGCATTGGTAACCATTTAAACAGACTTGGAAGACTTACTATTTATCACTCCTTCATACTTTCTAATTTTAACTACTGTCCACTTACTTGGCATTTCTGCAGTCAGTATAACACACAAAAACTTGAAAAAATACAGGAACGTGCACTACGCTTCATATACACAGACTACAACAGTACATACGATGAACTCCTGGAAAAATCCAAACTTCCATCACTCAAACTCAGACGCATATGAACAATGGCAACAGAAGTCTTCAAAATTATCACTAAAAACATCCCACTTTATCTTCAAGATCTTATTAACATAAAAACTTCTTCTATCTCATTCAGGTACACAAACAAAACAGAGCTACCATCAGTCAGAACTAGCAGGTATGGTTTGAGGTCTATGCGCTATGAGGGTGCAAAGTTGTGGAACCAGTTACCAGACCACCTCAGAAAAGAACAGTCTCTTAATAATTTTAAAAGCCTTATCAACCGGTGGTCAGGTGACTCGTGTCACTGTTTTGCCTGTCATAGCGCTTAGACTTCATTTTACTCCAATAATTACAATTTTGCTTCATTTTATTTATCTTATTTTAAATTTTTACTATGCTTCAGTTTAGGTTGCTTTTATGTTTTTTCTTTCTCCTCATTTTTAGTTCATACTTTGTGCTGTGCTTGTCCTTTTTTAGTTTATATTTGTATACTATGATTGATTACTTGCATGTATGTTCTGTAAATGTATGTTTGCATGTCTTTTAATATATGTATAGTCGAACAAAAGCTCCTTAGAGCTTATGTTATTTGTTATTTAAATTTTTCGACTTTAAATAAAGATTTATTATTATTATTATCACACAAATACACAGTAGATTGATTGGTTGGTCAGTTGAAATGTTTACATTATACTGGCATTGAATATACCAGTTGATACTCTGACATTCTAATGCTGAGCACCGAACTGGGAAACAGTTTATCAAATTTTAAAGTCTTATGTGTTACCCGCCCTTGGTTAAAACCACTGACCTCTAGCTCTCAGACAAGATGATCCTTGGACAGGAAAAAAAAAAAAAAAAAAAAAAAAAAAAAACCACATTTGGATTTCTGATGATTATCTTGATGATTTCATAATTTAAAAGGTTTATGGTTTATGATAAGCTAGTGAAGTATATTTCTACCATAATCATTAATTTATTTTACATACTCAACTGCTGTTCTGTACCTGTAAAGTAAATCTTGATTAATACCAAGGGAGATAACTTTTAATATCAATAAACATTCAACAAAGGGAGATAACTTTCAATATAAAAAAACAACTATCTGGAGCAAAATTATTGACTAAAAAAATATATCTAAAAAATTAAAATATTTGATTCTAAAACAGGTATAGACAATGTGTCTAAACAGATTCTGATTACGAAAAAGGGAGATAACTTTTCATATTAATCTTTTTTGTGTTAACAACCTGAAAAGTATTTTGAACTTTATATTTTACCAACTGTTTATAAAATAAAAATTAAATACATCAGTAAAGAAACTATAAACAAAAGTCTTACTTAAACTGACTTTAGTTAACAGTGTTAAAAGGAAAATAATATAATTACAAGACCACAAAAATTACCTCTATGAGATATATACATAAAATACATATAGAGAGAGTTTTAATTTAACGCAGATGTATAACTTCACTGATCTTATGATATATACTGATGTATACATGTTCCTTGGTAAAAAATAGCTTTTTGTAGCATCAAATAGTGAAATTAACTTAACAATTTAAATTTTAATATGTTGGTAAAGAATTATGCTTGCATCCAGTTTTTTTAATTCTATACAGTAAATTTTCAACTCAATGTGCATAGAACATCCAGCTTTTTGATCAGGAGTTTAAGTTCTTTAAATTTGAACCAATAAAAAAATATAATCATTTTGGCAAAAAATGGCTTCAAGTTATACAAAGTATTTGAAAATGGTGCTCAAGTTATTAGAGTAAGGTTTCAATTTCCAAGTACAATTGCTTTACTTTTTAAAAATTGCAACAGAAGAATATTTTATTTATACTTTTACCTGCACATTCATCCACATTATTCCTGCAGTCTCATTACAACAAATTAATATTATGGATCATATGCTAACAATAAAACTAAACCGACATAAGGTTTGATTACTAATAACCTAACTGCTTAGTCTCTACAGCATAAAAAAGCATTACAAGAATAATTTGCTATCCTTAAATTTCAATTAATGTAAAGTAAAATTGAAAAATTGAAATACACCAATACTTACAAACTGACCTTGCTCATTTATTGAAATTATTAAATTATTATTAATATATCAAGTATACAAGTAATAATTACCATCACTGCTTGGAGCACCTGCTGCTTGCATTGAAATCCCTCCACTTTTTAACATTTCCATTAGTCTAGCATTCTCCTCTCTCAACTCTCTAATCAGTTTATCTGTTGGACTTTCATTAATGGTGGCTGTTGTCTTGATGGCTTTTGCTCTATCAGCTGACAATTAAAGGTTTTATGTAAAAAAAAAAACAAATTTAAATGAACATAATCAGAAACTGAAACACTCGAGTTGAGTTGAGAAATGGTGATTAACCTCCCAGTCAGGAATATTTCACTTATATCAAGATATTGCCAGCTATAGGTAAAAGTGTTGAAATTTTGTCCGTGCATTGTGCTGATGGTATTACATACAGCAGGGTTCTTTATCACACAACGCCTATAGTGACAGAGGTCCTTGTTTATTTTAAGTTCCCATCCAAAAGAACTGTGCCTTTCATTTCATAATACTGAGTGCTTGGAGAAAGAACAGTCACTACCCACTTTCAAGTCATGGTCAGACACTGTTGCGGTTCAAACCCACATCCCCACTTACAGTCCAAGAGCACTCTACCAACTGAGCTACTGCAGACGTAAACCACGCAAGTAATTTGCATATCAATTCATTAGAGTGCCATAACAAAGTAGTGATGGAAATATTTATAATGGCTAGCAGATTGGAGAAAAGGTGATTAACACCCTAATCAAGATTCGTCCTCTTACACATGTTATATTAAAACTGTTACTTCTGGGATGGTGGAGAATCCAGATTGATAAAGAAAACCATGCCCATTCAGCAAGCGAACTAACAAGCTTTTTCACACTAGGATCTGCTCCAGTATTGTTTGAACCTTGAAGATGAGAGGTGTTTGGATATTTTAGTAATTAAGCACTGAAAATTGAGAAGATTATCAAATTTTTACATGAAAAAAAACATGCCGACACTTCGGTACTTCATACAGATGGGATAACAGAATCATGATAATCATGAAAAACCTAAATCCGTTGAAATCAAACTGTTTAAGAAAATGAAGTCTAACACAGTATTATATATAAATGTGTGTGTGTGTGTGTGTGTGTGTGTGTGTGTGTGTGTGTGTGTGTGTGACCTTATTTCTTATTTATTGCTATAGAATTTAAGATGCTTTTATTGGAATGTGCATGGAATAAGGAAATACTGCTTTCTATGAACATTCCTTTGTATCCAAGCTTAGCCTGAACACTACAAGATTTTATTTTACAAAATCAAATTATATATTATATGGATTATTTATAGTGTTAATAACCTTCAAAACTTACCAAATCTTAAAGTAGACAGAGTTTCTTCATAATTAATGTCTGCTGGGCTTAAAGCTGCAACCTGGTAACAAATTAATAATAATATAATAACATAAATTCAGGCATAGTGGCATTTAAAAATGCCACTTTATCAAGAAAAAATATAATTAAAATTGTTGTGTTACAAATTATTTAATTTAGTTTTACACACATCAGTAACATTTCTGTGATGGATGACTTAAACACAGAATCTGACTAAAATTAAAGATCTAATTCCAATTAAGCTGAGCTCCTATATAAAAAAGTATTAATCTATGTTTTCTGACTACAATTCTATTTGACTATAAAAAAAGAAACTTGCCAATTAAAAGTATTGTCTGTTTTTAAGATTGTATTGGAATGAATTAATAGTGCTTTACATCCCAGTCAAGATTCCTTCACATATATCCAGGTTCTGTGTATTGGAGAAAGCCAGAGTGTCTGAGAAAAAATTACTGACCTTTGGCAAGCAAACTGACAAAATTTTTCACACTAGGTTTAAACCTAGGCAGTGAAAGGTAACTGTGATCAATCAAAGATAATCTTTAGACCACTTGGCCACCAAGGCCACTATTTTTAAGAGTACACATGTAAATATCACTATGCCTGACTTACCATAACTGTTTTACTGTTTCCACCAAGGGCATTCTGTAGCAGTTTTGTTAGTACAGAGTCACGATACGGTACTGAAATATAGTATTATCAGTATCACTACACTACATCTAATACTAAAGGTCAAGGTCAATATCTAAAGTCTTACAAAATTTGTTTGTATCAGAAATTTTACATAAAGTTTTTTTTCATACACAAATACTTGAAACTTAAATTAAGCTCAAAGCTTGTGTTATTTTGCCTAAGAAAAAGGAAAAAACAGATTAGGTACACTTTTCATAAAATATAGTCTAAATTAAGTTCATAAAAAAATTAAAAAAGGGAAAAGACATGATGGGCCTTTATGCTCACTTGATGATATCAAAATCTTCTTACTATTGTACAATTACATAAATACAAAACAGTATTTAAATTTTCCTTTTGTTTGAAACCAATTGCAAGTCTTTCACTCAGGCATGATAAGCCCTAAGTTTTATACTTAGCCTAGTAGTTTTGGAGGAAAAGATTAAAATGTAAAAAAGTAAATGCTAAAAAAGGTATTCTCTGAACTATGAAATTAATTTTAAACAGTTTACTACACAACAAATCATTAAAATTAAACTTTTTAGTTATACTACATTACATATAATATACTGACCCATGACCTTTTTGTTTCCCATTGATTGGTCAGCTAGAGCCTTTATCACGTTACCAAGGTTACTAAGTGACTGGTTTATAGCAGCGCCCTCTTTCAGTCTATCACCAGTAGCACCAGTACTATCAGCTCTCTCACTGTAATAGTAAAAAGTGGATTTATATAATAATGAATGTAAGAGAAATCTAATTTAACAAAGAATCTTTATATTTAGGTAGCTTTTCTCATTTTTATAGATGGGTTTGAACCCCGATTGGGTCTGACCCAAGACTTAAAAGTGGGTATTGACTGATCTTTTACCAAGCACTCGGCATTATGGAATGAAAGTCACTGTTCTTTTGGATGGGAACTTAAAATAAAAGAGGTCCCATGTCATGGTTGGTTTGGCAGGATACAGAACCCTGCTTAAAATGCCATCATCGCAATGCACAGGCAAAATTTCTGCACGTTTGCCTATAGTTGGAGACGTCTGGATATAAGTAAAATATTTTTGACCAGGATGTTAAACACCATTACTCAACTCAACTCATTTTTTTTTTTTTAGAAAACTTGGAAGTTTCTAAAAACTGAGATGAAAATTATTTAATTACTGTACATATCAATTAGTTTACAAAACACTTTTCAGAATTTCTTTAACATCAAAATTTAGGAAGACTAAAGCTATAAGAAAATATGTAACAAATGCCATGTTTTTAGTTTTAGTTGGTTGTCGGTTGTAATGTTGCTTAATGTGACATCAGCATTTTTCAGCTGATTGTGATATGTTTACAAATTAATACCTTAAGGATTAATTATTGTATGAGATGTGAGAATGTGTTTTATGGTTGGCTTTGTGCTAGGGTGCACTGAGGACTACTTTAATATGCTAGCTCACAATGTTATTACCCAACAGACAAGCATATCACCCCCCCCCCCCCCACCCAACCCACCCCCACAAGTCATATTATTGTGACACACAGTGAACCAGGTAATACTGCGTTGTCCAAATGTTGAATGCTAGACACAGAAGCAATATCTCAAATTAAAAGTTTCATTATGACTTGGTGAATATTACAATCAATAAACCTCAAACTCTCAAGGCAGATGTCCTACACATGAATCACTTAAATGACTTTGGATTTTGGTTTAGGGATTTATGGTATAATTAAGTACTGTTGTTATGTAATTAAGCTATTTTATAAATTGTTATGATGTATCAAGTACTGTTGTTATGTAATTAAGCTATTTTATAAACTGTTATGATGTATCAAGTACTGGGTGTTCAAGTGGCGCAGTGGTTAGCGCTTCCGCATATCACCAATGCGACCGGGGTTCGATTCCCAGCGTCGTATGTGATAAGGTATGAGGTCACCTGCTGGAGCACGTGGGTTTTTCTCCGGGTTATCCGGTTTTCCTCCCACAATAAGACCTCACGCGCTACAATTCGGGCCAACGAGCTAGATTAATATAAGTTGCACAACTTGTTTCTAAATCGTTGTAAAAGAAAAAAAGTTTAAATTAAAATCAAGTACTGTTGTTATGTAATTAAGCTATTTTATAATTTGTTATGATGTATCAAGTACTGTTGTTATGTAATTAAGCTATTTTATAATTTGTTATGATGTATCAAGTACTGTTGTTATGTAATTAAGCTATTTTATAAACTGTTATGATGTATCAAGTACTGTTGTTATGTAAGTAAGCTATTTTATAAACTGTTATGATGTATCAAGTACTGTTGTTATGTAATTAAGCTATTTTATAAACTGTTATGATGTATCAAGTACTGTTGTTATGTAATTAAGCTATTTTATAAACTGTTATGATGTATCCAATTAGAATGCGACTGATTATTGATAGATAAATAAGTATGTTTACCTTCCAGCAAGATCGACCAGATTGACCACGGAGGTTTTGGTCATACTCTGTCCACTTTCATTTGGGGCTTTCTGTATAAACGTTATCCCAACTATTGTGTGAGCACGACTGAAAATATACAATAATCAAGGGTAAATACAGGATTCTGATCTATTTAAAAAAGAAAAAAAACTTTCTTGTTGCTAACTGCTCTAGCATTTTCATGCTCTCGGCAAATTCAGAAACATATTTAATAGCTTAGGAACACAAAGTTATTTTGAAATCATTGATCAAAAAATAATTACTACACTGTTCTAATTATTGTTCTTTGTCACTACTAACCTGCTTGTAGCGTTCATGTTAGTTGATGCTACTGTTCTGTTCCTTGTTCCTTCTGTAATTTTGCTGTCTATTTCTTTATAACTGTTTACTGGTGCTGTTATTAAAGACTCAACTGTAATGATAAAATATTTGTATTTACAAAAATACTCTCTCATAATCACAATATATATAGCATGTTGTATTATAATGCAAATAATTTTCTTTCAATCCATTCATACTTCAGCCATTTTTGTTTTGCAATATTTTTTTAAATCCTATAAAATCTCAGGAAAATGTGTTAAAAAAATTATTTTGGATCTATTTTGAGTGTGGATTGTGAAAACTTTATGAATGGATGCTTTATTTTAACTTTCACTAAACACACAAAACAATAGAGCCTTTGGGTTTTTACAAAGAAATGGGCAGACTGACAATAAGTAATGCAGATTGGGACAATTTTAATATAAGAATTTTTTTTAAAAAAGCCTGTTTTCTTGTTTTTAAAATATTTGTGGCCTTTCTGCTTTTACTCCAATTTCCTCAACCATTCTAGAACTTCATGCTAACCTTGATATGAGTTGAATAATCTTGAGTGAGCATGAAAAATCATTTCAACCAAATAATCGTCATGACAACATATAAGTCCAATGATAAACAAACATACCAATGAATCCTTTTGATGGGTGCTGTCTAACTTTTAATCCTCCTTTCTGGCCCATACTTTTGGCGTTCAGTAAATCACGGACTTGTTCATTGTAAATCTCCAATATGCTAACATGTACCTGATATAAAAAGATACAAAATTATCAAAACTTTTCTTTGCTATATTTAGATTTTAGATCCTGGTGACTTCTACTTTTTTGAGCACCAAAATTTTAAAATTTTTATTTAAAAAAAAAAAGAAAGAAAATTATAGACAAATCTTTGCTACTTAATGTGAACCTAATATTGAAAATCAAATTATCTGTTAATTACTATGTAAAATCAAAACTTTAAAATAAAATTAAAAAAAATAACTAAAATATAACTAATGTATTAATCAATTTTTTTACTTCATAAAACTAAATAAATAATTAAGTCAATTACAGTATATAGTACAACAAGAGATGAACAATTTTTATGGTTTTTTGGATTTTTTTTCCCTTTAAATGATGGACTACCAAGACATTTGTTTCTGAATTACAAGTCTTTTTTTTTTTTTAGAATTTCAGACTTATTTCCATAATCAAAATGTATTTACAATTATAGTCTACTGCTATATTTTCATAAAGGTTTGGACCCTAAGTCCACATCCATAAAATCGAATACTAGTATTCAGAATCCATATTTGTTACAAGTAACAAGTAAAATTTTATGATAAAATCTAGTTCTCTTCACAACATTTTCAATGTATAATATTTCATTCTGTACTTCATGAAAACAGTCACAGAAATTTGGGTCAATATGTGTATCAATATCCACATCAAATTAAGGTATATTTCTCTATGCAAATGACCAGCTATAGGTGAAATTCTAACCAAAACATGTGGCTAAAAATGAAAAGGGAACTCTATCAAGCTGTTCCTAAAACACTACATATCATTAAGCTGATATACTGTTTTAACAACAAAAAAAAAAGAGTTAGTGTTTCATGCCCCAATCAAGAATTTTTCACTTATATTCAAGTGGTCAGTTTTGGAATGGTGTAGGAAATCTGAGTGCCTGGATAAAACCAAAACCCTTTGGCAAGTAAACTGACAAATTTGTCACACTAGGATTTGAACCTATATGGTGACAGGCACTATTTCGCTGCACACTATAAACCACTTGGCCAACAAGGCCCCTTAAACAAAAAGCTGTTAACCTATTACGGTTCACTATTTGATACAGATATTGTCATTCCCACTGAATTTTGAAGAGCAAGTTAAAATCAGCACAACTATATGAGCACATTAACTTGTTAGATTCAATTTAAAGAAAACATACAAATTTTTTTTCTCTGTACATTTTGACAAGAGTTGTTGCGGAACAAAGCATGCTGTATTTTAAAATTTTTAATAGACATTTATCTGACAACAATACCAATAACCAACAACACTGGATACTGACAGAGGACATAAAATATTCACTTTGGTGTTTCCATGCAGACAAGATGGAGACAACTTTAAAAATTATAGATAATTGTGATACCCATAACCATACATTTTATTCAATGTTTTATTTACGTATTTAATTATTTTTATTTTATTTACTTTTTTTTTATCATTATTATTTTTTTAAATTAATCAGTTTTTCATATTTTTCAGTGATTTAAAAATTTATGTGAAAAAAGTAACAATTTTTTATATAGATTTGTGTAACCATTGAAACTAGAAACCTCACCAGGTACAACAAAACATACATTTAAATATGTGTTTAATTTTACCCCATAGTATGATAATGTCTTTAACATTCCCATTCTTCTCTGGAACCATAAAGATTTAACAAACTAACAATTACAATCTTAAATTTCTTATCTTTTTAAAAAAATTCTATTTATTTATTTATTATTTTTTTATTTATTTATTGTTTCTTATTATTCAGTTATAAAAGTATGATTAATAAAATTTCTGATTTGTCTCTTTTTTTATTGGGATGGGGGGGGGGGGGGGGTGGGTGGGGGGGGGGGGGTTGCTATTGGGGATGGGTGGGGGGGGTTGTTATTGGATTGGGTGGGGGTGGGGTGGGGATCAGAGGCAGGAGAAGCTATAAAGAATGGAAATGATTTGAAAATAAAAAGCTAAATAAGCAAATCTATCTTTTTTTCTAATCAAAGGGACATAACCCTTGCAATTACCATAAGTGATTATGAGATGTTAAAACTGTAAACTAATCAATTATTAAAAATCAAAATATAGCAATTAACAATTTATGTATGGCATGTACATTAGTTAATTATGCAATAAATTGTGTTTAAATTTCTATTTACATTTTTCTTACTTAATCAAATATCTTAGAGAAATGTCCGATGTAACTATGGTAACAGTAGCAATATGGTAAAGTGTGTATGGTGATTTGTGCTGAATGTAACTATGGTAACTGTATTGCTGTAGACACAACAATATACTGTGTGTGTGGCAATCTGTTCTTAATGTTTATATATTTTTTATATGCTTCTTTTTGTGTTCCTTTTTTTTAGTTTGTTTGGACGTCTGCGACAACAGCATCTTTATTTACAAACAAAACTCATATTTCAGGTACAACTATGATATCAATAGTTTAATTGGCGTATGTCATATACTAGCTTGCTTCTCTTCAGATTAATCATAACAGCTAGGCATACATATAACAAATACCTGCTAATCAAAGTTATAGCGCATTAGCATCAATTTGGTCATTTGAACCATTATAATTAGGATCCATTATACTGGTTTTAATATTATCACAAAATAAACAAAAGAGTAAATTAATTTTCTGAAAAACAGGATTATCTTTCACAACCATTGAAAACAAACAGTGGAATCACTACACTGCAAATATTTACAAGAAAACCAAAATTACTTCAAACTGCATACTGGTTGCACATAATATGGACTCGCACAATTTTCATAATTTGTAAAGCAATAAATAAAATCAATAGTCATTCCTTACATTCTGTGAAAATTATTATTGAAAAGAAATATCTGTTTATTAATACACCACATATCAGATAAAAGCACAGTTCACTCCAAATGACAAATAAAGAAAAAGCACAAATGTTAAAACAAAAAAAAAAAAAATTAAAAAATTAAAAATTAAAAGAAAAAGTAAATGTAACAAAAACACTGGATTAGGTTGCAAGCAATATTCAGTTTAATTACGATAATTTCAGTGAAAGGTTATGATATAAATTTTCACAAAATATCACAAAGTTAAGCAACAATAACAAGCAAAGGTAAAGACAAGCCTGAGCAAGAGTTTACCAGATTTATTTTGTGTTTAATTAATTTACCTGAAACTAAAATAACAGACATTTCTTTGTATCTAAATTGTAAACAGATTATTTTGAGGTTGTCGTTTATCTAAAATGGCCATCTTCATGATCTTGTCTATATCTATATATCTTTCATTATGTAACAATATTTATACTTATATATTTTCATTTTGTTCAAGAGATGGAAGAGTATGTTCTACATTAGGGTTCAAACTCAATTGTTAATTTAATTATGACACTTTTTCATATTTGAATTACATTAGTGATAATTCTAGCTTTTCTGAACTCTTCAATATAGTAAAACAAAAATTGTAGTACCCTAACATTGGCCGTATGTGACCAATTCATCTGCAAGTAAATCTATACACAATCAGGACACAAATGATTGATGTGAAGTTGTATCTTAAAATACTAAATAACTGTTACAATAATTCAGAAAAACAGTGAGGACAGGACCTTCTCATTATCAATCCATACCAGTTGACAAAATTTTAACCTGATTGGATAAGAAACAAAGGAAAAGATGCCTCTGAAAAAAAATCTGTCAGAAATGAGGTAGAATAATAATAATAGTAAAGATTATGAGTAAAAACAAGATGTCTGCTGATACCCAGACATAACATGTATACTTGTGAGCAAGTATATTATAGCATATCAGCAATTATAGGGCAATGCTTTTAAGAGAGGCCTCTAAAAGAAAATCTGTCAGAAACGATGGAGTATAATAATAATAATAATAATAATAATAATAATAGAGATTTTGAGAAACAAGAAGATGTCTGCTGATACACAATACATACCTGATACTCTTCATTTTCTTTTGCTGCGACTCGTTTTTCCTCAATGCCTTTAAACAACTCATCACAAAACATTGGAATAATTCCTTTATTACTTCCATATCCCACAATAGAATAAGATTTTCCACTTCCTGTCTGACCATAAGCAAACAGTGAACAATTATATCCTTTCCAAGCATTCTCCAAAACTCCAACACCCAAATCATTGAATACTTTGACCTGGAAATAAATGTGAAAAAGGAATTATTTTTAATCATTTTAGAAAAATTATTTTAATCAGTTTAGAAAAATTATTTTTAATCATTTTAGAAAAATTATTTTAATCATTTTTTATTTTAAATCATTTTAGAAAAATTATTTTTAATCATTTTTTATTTTAAATCATTTTAGAAAAATTATTTTTAATCATTTTTTATTTTAAATCATTTTAGAAAAATTATTTTTAATCATTTTAGAAAAATTATTTTTAATCATTTTAGAAAAAATTTTTTCAATCATTTCAAATTAAGATATAGTTAATGTGTTACATCCAGTGCAAATGAAAAAAATTAAAATTCAGGGAAAAAGATATCTTTCTTCTCTCTTTATACCAAATTTGAACTGAATCATTTGATAGATAAACCTGTAATGGCCATTCAGCACTTATTTATAGCAATGGTCTGAGAATTTAAAACTGTGGAATTTGAAGTCATTCACTTACACATATAATTTATATAGAAGTCAGTTTTTGACAATTAAATAAAATACACTGGAAAATAATGATGAAATGAGTAAATTTAATATAAAATTCATAATTCAATATTAAAATTTATATTTGTAGTTGTCAAGTAGCTGTTTGCAAATTGAAGATATAAAAATTACATACCAGTAATTGCTATTAGTGCTGATGATAAATTTAAGATGTGTTAGCAGAGTGAGAGTATGTACTTGTATCACTGTGACATAATTTTTTTTTTTCAGAGCTAGCACTTAGCTTGATTTATTGTTGCCAGCAGCATTGACAGAAGCCAAAGTTTGTGGCAGTTTGTACACTTCGGTGCTAAAACCTTTTTTTTCTTTTTCTCAGTTAGTTTGACACAAAATTCTACGTCTCAAAAATAATGACCATGCAGAAGCTAAATTTTGTTGACAACCTTCTTAAAAATTGCAATTAATGACATTTGTGATGCCAAAAGTAAAAAATGCTGTTTTTTTTTTTCTTTCCTTAAAAAAAGCTAGCAGTCATACAGCCAGCACAGCGAGTTCCGTGTGTTAATATAATTTTTGTTTAATGTCGTTATTTTTTTTCTATTTTTGCAATTGAAACCTCTGGTTATTCTTGTATCTAAATAAAACTCTGAGCTAATGTTTACCTTGACATGTAAAAATAATTTTTTGAAGATAATGGTAATAGATTTTTTGGAATTTTTGAAAACAAAAGTTGGGGCGTTTTAACAGATGTTTTTAAATAAAATTACTCAAAGAACATCATTATAAAGTGTTCCGGTGCCCATTCAAAGTTGGGATCTTTTGATTCATTGACCACAGTGAGTGAGTGTGCAGACCTAAAATTCTACCATACTCTTTTCTTGGAAAATAAAACAAAATGTTAGCTCAAAATTAATATATGAACTTTAAAGTCAATTTTATGGAGACTAATTTAAGTGACTGATATTAAAACTATATTATTATCAAAAATAATACATTTGTAATAATAATAATAACAATGTATTTGTTTCGAACAGATTTTTTGTTTAGGAAAGTTATGATTGATATGCTAAGGTTGTTAGTTACGGTTATTTAATAAAGTTGTATATTTTGGTTGGATTTCCTTTATATACAAATTTCCAGCTCTATACAATCCAAAGGATCTCCATTAAACTAATATATATATATATATATATATATATATATATATATATATATATATATATATATATATATATATATATATATATATATATATACTGTTAAGAAATTATTGCAACACATATATCAATCTCTGCAGAGATAAAAGTTTTATTGAACCTCTTCAATCATATTGTGGGTGTATTCTTATTGAATCTTTATCTTTACATATATCAGACATTTATATGTGTTATATATAAATCAGTTCATCTTCTTTAATATGGTAAAGCTAGAGTTGTTGAGTTGTAGCTACATATCCTCAAGCATTTTGAACACAGATACATGTACAGTCAAACCTGCCTTAAAGGCCACCTCTCTATAATGACCACCTGCTTATAAAGGCCAATAAAATTCTATCCCAGTTGTTCATTATTCATATTATTTGAACTCGTATATAAAGACCACCTGTCCATAAAGGCCACATTTACTGATTCTCATGGGTGGTCTTTATAGACAGGTTTGATTGAATATATATATATATATATATATATATATATATATATATATATATATATATATATATATATATATATATATATATATATATATATATATATATTCATATAAAAGGTGTTGGCATATTATAGTTTTAATATCATATGTCAAATAGATTAAATACATGTACTATAAGTATTAATCCAATATATATATACTAGTATATATAAACTATTGAATAAAAATGACTGTACAATTTATATTAAGTTTAAATACTTGAGTTTATATTTTAATTAGAGATTATATATGACATCATATAAGTGGTATTATTTTCACAACAAAATGTAAGTTGATTAACTATGTAATGTTATAAGAACCTCTAGGCAGCATAATTAATTGTCTACCGGTAATTTACAATACTCGTCTTGACTGAATTTCTAATACCTCGAGATTCAGCTATTCTTATTTAAACCTATTAAAATTTTTATACACACATTTCATAGTGTTATGAAGATATACATAAGAACAAAACCCTTCTATTATGAGGCGCCGTTTCTATATTTAATCACTATTTTAGCATATGCATAATTCATTTATGGATATCCATAAATCGAATTTAACATATGTAAAATTATTTTAAGATATCCAAAAATAATTTTGCATATGTAAAATTCGATTTATGGATATCCATAAATCGATTTTTGCATATGCAAAAATACATTTTTACATATGCATAAATCGATTTTTGGATATCCATAAATCGATTTTAGCATATGCAAAGATAGTCGGTATTTTTGCATATGTAAAAAATCGATTTTAACATATCCATAAATCGTGAGTGTTAAATGATTTCTCCCCAACTATTTAGTGCGGGTCTACTTCATGTTTATTATTATGTCGGTTTGTAACATGGCAACTAACTCAATATCTGATATGATATAGACAGCTTTGTTGTCAACATGCCGTTCTTCAATTTCCAAACACCTCAATGCGTTTGACATACTCTTCTGATATTGGTTCTTTCCGTTTATTATTTCTATCAGCCATGTTTGATTTTGTAGCGCGAAGCGTCGCGTGGTAATGTAACGAATCGTAATGTAATAAACACTTTAGTTTTTAAAAATGTGTCGGCTTATATTTTTCACTAATATTGAAAGTGCATTTATTAACCATAAAGAAAATTAACGATTTTTATTTGTTACCAGGAAAAAATATTACTCTCAAAATATACCGGAAAGTATTTACTTCGGGGGAGAACTCAGTATTTTCAAATTTCACAAATTTATTTTTGTATATCCATAAATCGCTTTTTGCATATGCAAAAATGCCAAATATTTTTACATATGCATAAATCGATTTTTGGATATCCATAAATCAATTTTTGGATATTCATAATTCGATTTTTACATATGCAAAAATACCGACTATTTTTGCATATGCAAAAATTGATTTATGGATATCCAAAAATCGATTTATGCATATGTTAAAATACTGAATAAATATAGAAACGGCGCCTCATATTCTATGACCTCTATGACCTCTGATAACCTCTATGACCTTAGACCAATCTACACATAAAACAAGATAATGGATTCCTAATTTGCTTAAAGCAAATAACAGACTGTTAACTCCAAATTACTTAAAGCATTCAATCTGATTTTCATTTGTGTCATTGAGAAATTACACAAAAGTATGCACAGCGTTCATTCAAGTTTTTTCTTAATAACCCAAATGAAAATCAGATTCAATGTTTATAATCAAATTTTAAAGACAACTTGATCAAATGAGAGAATAACTTTATGCTATTTTTGTTTTAATAACAGTTATTTCAAAACAAAGTAAAATGACGCACTTTAAAAGAAGTTCAATCTAGATTACGTCACAAACACATTGGTACCTGAGAGAGCCCAGCTAATTTACATTCAAGTCATTGAGTCTTTTGCTTTCCAACCAATGACATCATTAGAAATTTGTAAATTTAATTACAACTTAGTAATGAAAATCAAATGAAGCATAATAACTTTGATTATCAAAGTTTTAAACTCTTTGTTATTCTGATACATTTCTTTAAGGAAGTTAATTATCACAAAACTGTAAATGCAAGCAGCAAGCAAACATGGGGAAATATATTACCAAAAAAAAAAAAAAAAAAAAAAAAAAAAAAAAATTCAAGAAAAAAGCATAAATTTTAAAGTAACACTTAGTCAATATGAAATGTTAAAAATGACATTTTCAAAAAAAAAAAAAAGAATATATATATATATATATATATATATATATATATATATATATATATATATATATATATAAAGAGAATGTAGAGTCTATTATGAGTTTGAGTTCGAGATGGGGAAATTCCAATCTTGTGGTCAGACTTTTCATCTCAAAAAGGCTCAGTCTAGTAATTGATTATTTTTCTAGCATATAATTTATGAAAAAATACTGAAATCTCTTCTATTACGTTGCAGGATTTTGCTAGCGGAAGAAATACAAAACCAGCAACAATAACAAATAAGATTTCACTCACAGCAGAATGTGAACCTACGCAGCAAAACAAAACAATGATTTTTCTCTTTATATATATACCGGTACATTGTTTAGTAAAAATGATATTACATGTATTCATCATAAAAAAGTCTTTTTTGTCGTTTTCATATAATTTTTTCCCACAAAATTATGACCCTTGTAATTGAAAAAAAAATTTAGTCCCCGTTCAACTGAGATAGGCTACATGTGCGCACACAGGGTGCGATATGGAAAAAATATCGTACCACCCATTCAATGAGATAAATCTATCACATATGCAAGAAATATATATATAACACTAGATAAACCTTGCAGATTTGATTTTTTTTAAAAATTATTATAGATCTTTTATAAATCTATCTTTTATTTTGTCTATATAATAATTAATTCAACAATGATTTAACAACTACAATTATTGCTATGGAATATAAAACTTTATATTATGAGCTTTATATTTCAATATTTTCTTTATAGGACTAAATTAGCCCAGATTTAAATAATAAAATCCTGGTTGTACAAGATTTATTTTATGTCTTTGTAATCTGTTCCTTAAACATTCAAGGGACAAAAGAAAATACTAACCAAAGATAATAGACATTTAAACAGTTATTGTTTGTCAATAAACAAATATTTAGTACATACAGTAATACGAGAGGATAAGATATAACCCAGGAATAATGTAAAATCTAACAAACTGGCTAAGGTTATTATTTTAAAGAGAATGCATACTTGTGAGCAAGAATATGTGTATCAGCTCTCTCTCTCTCTCTCTCTCTCTCTCTCTCTCTCTCTCTCTCTCTCTCTCTCTCTCTCTTTCTCTCTCTCTCTCTCTAGGCAATAGTTGCTACCAGTTACACTTCTAAGGTGGTGCTCCAAATAGTGGAAAAAATTCCAAGAAAGAAAGAAGGAGAGGAAGAACTCTCTGGAATTTTTGGGTTTAATTGGATTTCACCAGGGTCTTTCTGACTTTTGAAAAACATTGAGGAAGCAACATTTCCATGGTTAATCTCTACAAGTTGACAAAATTCAGATCAGATAAGAAATGAAGGAGGAGATGCATCTGAAAAAATTGTCAGAAACAAAGGAGAATAATAATAATAATAAAGATTATGAGTAACAACAAGATGTCTGCTGATACACAGACATACTTATACTATGAATTTCTACCAAATATATCATTCAAGAATATAGACCTTGCAATACAGCAACAAAACTGTTGAGTCAAATGATAATTAGCATACTTTATGCGTGAGTTCAAAGACTTGGAGACACACTTTTGCTCAGAACCAGGAACACACATGAAGAATAAATAGTGCAAAATATAAACACATATTAGAATCTAAATGTAAAATTTAATATAAATTAGCAAGCTCGACTGCTGAGTTAGTTTTACATGACAGAAAGTTAAACAAAATCACAAATATGTTACACATTATCTGAATGCATTCAACATACGAGCAAAAAGCAAGCTCAAAGACAAAATGCAAGTTGCAAGACCCTTATCCTGAAACCCATTACTTTTGGGGATTTAATAATAAAACAGATATCTCAAGGAAAGATGTCAAATTTTTTAATCTACATTTTCAGAGTACCGTTAATCTTTTTGAATTAACACATCACAAATGATTAAATACCATTTTAAGGCTAAGACAGCTAGAAAAGATATGAGAAGCCTCTACTTAATAGTAAAATTGAGCCCTGTTACCATGGAAATTACCCAAATATACCAATTAATACTTAAACTAATGGATTTCGATCTTTATATTTCAAATTATCATTATTTTTATGATCAGGTTTAAATTATAAGCAATCAACATTTATTCACAAATCTTCAATTTGAATAGAGAAGATCAAGGAAGTACATTGTGTTGTATTTTACCTGTGATATCAGACAGGTAAATACCATATACACCTAAACGATCTGACCAGATAATATATATATATAGACAACACTACCTACATGTTTAAAGTGATGTTATCAGTGTCTATGACAGATATATTATTACATTGTGGGCGTTTTAGTGTGCTTTTAATAAAATCTAAACATATTTGAGATTGAACATGTTTAAATATAGTTTAGTTTCATATTATGTACAGCCTTTATTAATAACCCGGGTAGAGATGTGCTTGTGAAGAAATATTTTCACACTAGAGTACACAGAACTTTTACTTCTTTTGATAAATTTTAAACTTCCTTATTTAATTATGATGGCAAATCCTGTTAACATGCTGTTCAACATGAATAAATGTTCTCCTTGAATTCATGGTTAATTTGTTGTTACTAAAATAAATTTGTAACAGTATTCTGATGATCATTTCTGTGCTAAATGTGTAAATAAATGTAATACTTGCTGCATTTAACATATCTTATTATGGTAAATGAAGTGAATATAACAGAAGTAATAGTGTTTTACACACAAGTCAAGATTCTTTCACTTATATCTAGACAGACAGTTCTTGGTAATGGTAGTTGTGAGGTGCCAGTTCTTGGTAATGGTAGTTGTGAGGTGTCAGTTCTTGGCAATGGTAGTTATGAGGTGTCAGTTCTTGGTAATGGTGGTTGTGAGGTGACAGTTCTTGGTAATGGTAGTTGTGAGGTGTCAGTTCTTGGTAATGGTAGTTGTGAGGTGTCAGTTCTTGGCAATGGTAGTTGTGAAATGTCAGTTCTTGGTAATGGTAGTTGTGAGATGTCAGTTCTTGGTAATGGTAGTTGTGAGATGTCAGTTCTTGGTAATGGTAGTTGTGAGGTGTCAGTTCTTGGTAATGGTGGTTGTGAGGTGTCAGTTCTTGGTAATGGTGGTTGTGAGGTGTCAGTTCTTGGTAATGGTAGTTGTGAGGTGTCAGTTCTTGGTAATGGTAGTTGTGAGGTGTCAGTTCTTGGTAATGGTAGTTGTGAGGTGTCAGTTCTTGATAATGGTAGTTGTGAGGTGTCAGTTCTTGATAATGGTAGTTGTGAGGTGTCAGTTCTTGGTAATGGTAGTTCTGAGGTGTCAGTTCTTGGTAATAGTAGTTAGGGTGTATTTTCATTTTTATTCCTCATATCTGTTTACATGAATTCCTTTTTTAAATCATTTTCAACCATGTTCCAACTACCTCTTATGATATCAAAACTACTGATAATTAGTATTAATTATTCAGAGATCAAACTGAAAATTTGAATTTAAATATTTAAATCGTCCAGTGATTTTCTTAGAGTTAATAACTATAACCTCCAGTAGGTGGCGTATTTTGCATACAAAGTAATAATCTTGTTTAACTCATAGAAATACAAAAATGCAAACAGAAAAAAATAATTGTAAATCACTTTATCTGAGTTTTTTAATACAAAACAGGCAATAATCTGAGACTTTGAGTTTTGTTTTAATCCTTTAAACAGAGAGACTTTTTTTTGATACTGTAATTGAGTTAAAAACCTAACTACAAGTGTTCAGATACATTATACTATAATCTATAAATATCTGTGTAATAAAGTCATGTAATAAGTTATAATAAGGTCATGTAATAAAACTATGTTATAAGGTCATGTAATAAAACTCTGTAATAAGGTCATGTAATAAAGCTATGTAATAAATTCATGTTATAAAGTCATATAATAATGCTATGAAATAAAGTCATGTAATAAAGCTATGAAATAAACTTATGTAACAAAGCTATGTAATAAGGTCATGTAATAAAGTCAAATAATAAAGCTATGCAATAAAGTTATGTACCATGTTATAAAGCTAAGTAATAAAGTCATGTAATAAAGCTATGTAATAAAGTCATGTGATAAAGCTATGTAATAAAGTCATGTGATAAAGCTATGTAATAAAGTCATGTGATAAAGCTATGTAATAAAGTCATGTAATAAAGTCATGTGATAAAGCTATGTAATAAGGTCATGTAATAAAGTCATGTAATAAAGCCATGTAAAAAAGCTATGTAATAAGGTCATGTAATAAAGCCATGTAATAAAGCTATGTAATAAGGTCATGTAATAAAGTCATGTAATAAAGCCATGTAATAAAGCTATGTAATAAGGTCATGTAATAAAGTGTAATAAATGTTACTTATATATCATCCTAATGTTGTAATATAAACTGTTGCCATCTTTTGTTAAAGGCCAAAAGGAAGTTTGCATATTGTCAATTGTTTGACTGTGTTTCCATAGTGACAATTTTCCATAACAATGAGATTTCCTTCAGTATAATACAATAAAACAATCATATTACCTGAATTTATTAAACTTGTTAAATCAATGTAATTACAGAACTTGGACAAGGGTTAAAAAAAAACAATATTTCATGAACACTCAAATTGTAAGATTTGTTCCATTATAATGCTCACTGCTACCCATTTATTTGAGAAAATTTATGAATATTTGTAATTTGTAAACTTAGCCTACAATATAATCTTTTGAACTGGTTTAATAATAATAATAATAATAATAATAATAATAATAATAATAATAATAATTTATAATACAGTGGAACCTTATTTGCAAAATTATTTCACTAACCAAGACATAACATGAATAAAGTACATATTGTATGCTGGTTGGTTGATTGTTATGTTGTTTAACGTTACACAGTAATTTTTCAGCCATTTTTCTGCAAAGAGAGTGTTTATAAGTCCTTACGAAATAATCAGAAAACAAAATTACTGATTATATGTTTTTTGGGGGTTTTTTTAAGTTTTTGATTTTTTTTTTTTTTTGGGGGGGGTTTTTTAGTTTTTGATTTTGGTTTTTTGTTGTTTTTTTTTTGTTTTTTTTGGTCTGCTGTAAACCATCACACTCTTCCAGCATGTCTTTATAAAGCCAGCTCACAGAGTCAGTATGTCAATAAACACCACAGATAAACACACCACCTCCAGAGACTTGTTGAACAATCCTCAGGATAATAAGCAGCATTGTCATCTGTAACAATACACTTTAGACTTTAGACTGAGACCCATGAAACCAATTAATGACTGCAGAGGTCAAATATAGGAGCATACTACTAGGCCTCTTGTTCAAACCTTTTGATGGCTTTATCAACCTGACAGTTAACAAAAATTCAAAATTCAGTTACTAATTATACAATACCAGTATGCATATATGTTAATTTTTTCCAATTGATAAATCGATAGCCATAATAGTCTATACGGTAAGTCCTAAGCATAATTTTGAGAAAACAAAGGCACTAACTCCTGAGTATAAAACCTACCAGTATTTATATACATGTATAATATACAAATTACAAACTTCTCTAAGCAACTGATTAATCTAACAAGGTTGGATCAGCTAAACCAGGTAAATATTGTTACACTTTACCTACACAGGCAAATCAATTATTATCATTATGATGTGTGAATTATTGAAGACACTTGCTACACAGAATTATGAAATATTAACTAGTTTTTATGTTCCTCAATACCTGTGTACAATCAAAGGAATATATTACAAAGCCTTGGAGACAGAAATAGCTCACCTGTGTTTAAAAATGAACTTTGATAAGTCTGGCTGTTTTGTCTTTTTATTATAAAAAATAAAATTATCTCATTTCATTTTACAATAATTTCTAGTATTATAAATCACCATTAACGTTTTTTATATATTTGATAAATCTATAAATTTCCCCCTGAGAATTATGAGTTGTATTATTGAAACAATATACACATAGAATGCTGTCACATAAGATGTATGTGTAACAAAATGTGATGCTTTAACTGTTACGGAGCACCTGTTCTCACCTTCGCTAATTGAGTATGTCCCATAAGAGAACTGATCTATGTGCTTCTATTTAAATTATTTTCAACTTCTTACATTGCTTATATACTAGTATATAGCACATCTGATATGTTACAGCATTTTATAGCCAAGGCCATTAGTAATGTTAATCCATAAACAGTGCCTGGGTCTAAAAATGGTTTTCAAACTGAATAGTGAAAACAAATATTGAAAAATGAAACTGATGAATATGCGAGTTGAAAGTGTTGGCAAAATGATCTGTATCAATTGTAAATCAAGCAAAATCAACATCCTCAGGTAAACTGTAAATGGCTTGATGCTTAACTCCAAAAAAGTTAGAGATGATGATGATGATGATGATGATGATGATGATGATGATGATGATGATGATAATGATGATAACTTAATTGAGAAAGTAGAGTAAAAACATTTCCAAAATTTAAAAAAAAAAAGGAAAAATATTCCTACATTTTTGTTTATTTTAGACTTTAGGAAAATAAATCTGTGACCTTGGTAACAGATGGCCTAAGCTAACCATGAACCAGCTATAATAGACATTTTCTTAACTCAAGCTTAATTAATATGTTGCATAAAATATAAATACCTGGTATCAATCAATATTTTGGAGCCCCAATTTATATCAGCAATTGAATAAACTGGTGAATGTCAGAGCAACCCCTGATGAAGACATTTGTAATCCTTGAACTACAAGTCTAAAATATGCTACTGTTAAAAAATTTAAAATTTAACATGATTGAAGTAAATACCTGATCAGCATATTGTGATGTCTCTGGTTCCAAATATCCATCATCCCTCTCTCGGAATCCATCATGTGACCAATAAGAGAAGTCAAATGTAAACAAGCGACCTTCTTTAGACAAATCAGCTGGATCCTTGATCTCAGTAGAGTTACCATTCATTTTAATAATTAGTTTGGAATTCCTAGTCTTCTCTCTTGAGTTGTACAGACGTGTTAAGGACAATTACAATACATACAAACAAATAATTATATACTAGCTGGTGCAATTCTAACAAAACTAAAATGTTTTCATATGATAATTAAAATATGGATCTCTGGACAAGTGGCATGTTTATTTTGAATGAAGTGTTAGTGACCAAAGTGAAAAAAATTAAAGTTAATACAGGGTGCCCACCCACTTTCTTTGTCAAAAATATAGGAATATAGGAATTTTTTTCCAAAATATAGGAAATTTATAGGAATCTGACTGAAAATATAGGAAAAATATAGGAATTTTCAAAACATTGAATTGCTTAACTGAAAGAAATATTGGGATTGTATACATCAATGACAACTACAATGGCCTCCTTCACCCCTCACAGCCATTCCATGTTCAAGCCTCTCCTCTTTATTTTTTATAGGAATTCTTTTTTCAATGTGCATGTCAATTCAAGACATTCCAATGATTTCTTAGAAAAAAAAAAAAAGAAAAAAAATGTATACAACCTCAGTCACTGCTTTGTGTGAGTGAACACAAAAAGTCTTAACACATATAGAAACAAAAACATCCCAGAAAATATAGGAATAGTGTGAAATATTTAGGAATTTGGGTCTTTTTGAGAAAATATCAGAAAAATATAGGGATTGCCAATTTTATAGGAATTTATAGGATTTTATAGGAAGTGGGCACCCTGTTAATATAAAAAAAACAAATTCCTAGTACAAACATGATAATATTAAGATATTTTACTATAGGATAAAAACAAGATTTCTTAGGGAACTGTTGATGAAGCAATCAAGATTTTTAGAGAACTGCTGGTGAAGTGATCAAGATTTTAGAGAACTGTTGGTGAAGTGATCAAGATTTTAGAGAACTGTTGGTGAAGCAATCAAGGTTTTTTGGGGGAACTGTTTTATATTATCTGATTATGTTGAATATTCATCTGCAAGTTTTATTTCAGCAGAACAAAAAAGTAAGATTGTAGGAAAAGCTTAATAAAAAAATAATAAAATAAACCAACCATTGCAAAAATCTAGAATACTAAATACAGGACATTCTGACCTATAAATAGCCATTACAATCACTCTATGAAAGCCATAAAAAAGTGTACTGGTAATAACAGAGTGTCATTCTCTTCCATTTTGTTTTTAAATGAAATCATTAACATTTCAAATTTTAAGATTTTTAAGGCATCATATGGCAAAGCAAATCCTGAATGGAACATATAACATGAAAATGCTTAAAGTCTATATAATGGGTAAATTATGAATTATCAACTTTGAAAAAAAGAATCTAAACACAAGTCCTAATAATTATATAGGATTAGTGTATAATATCGGGAAAAATATGTTAATAGCAAATTAAGTACACAAACAGCAAATAAGTACTACAATATGTACATGTAGTACAAAAATTACATATAAAAATACATAGCTTATTGGCATATTATTTTTGACAGTTCATGTACTTCGAATATTGTGTATCTCACCATACAAAATTTCTTATTGAAGAATCCTACCCATGATTTACACTTAAATTTGAATATGGTTAATTAATTATACAGACATTAATATATATTGACTCTTGGCAAGACAAAACTTATCTTATTAAAAAAAATCACTTGAAAAATAATATGAGGGGAAAAAATAGTCCCTGATCAAATTTATAAGTTTGTAAATGATAGATCCATAATCTAAAGATAGAGGTCATATAATCAAACCCTGATCTCAGAATTCAGTAAAGTCAAAGTTAGATTCATTCTCACTATTTTCATTTTTCTATAAATTTGCATTATAAAGATATTTAAATGATTTTTTTTTTTTTTTAAATACAGACATACCGGTCTAGTTTCTAGATCTTGCTTGGGCACTGTGAATGACAATTATTTTTTTTTTTTTTTAGCTAGGCCTATTGTTCTAGATTATATATTTTGCAATCATAATTATTTTTGTGTATTCACAATTTTAAGGAATGATAAAATTTGTCTATTTATTGATTCTAATAATGTCTAGAGAAAACAAATTATACATTGATATCATTCTAACAATCCCCTGTTGTAACTATAGTCTATACAGTCTAATGATGAACATTATTTCACTGAAATGTCCCAAGTGTACAAAAAGTAAATAATTAAAAATACTAAAAAAAAATAATAATAATAAAATTGTCAAAAATAAAGAAAATAAAATCATATATAAGTTAATAAAAGGATATGAATGGCCGCACTCGGACGGCAACTTTTACGTTTTCTTCAGGCATGTTGGATTTTTCTCTGGTATTCCGTCTGTGTCAGAAATGTTGTTTAAGGCTATTCTATCAATTGTCCTAAATCATGATTAAAGGCTTGATTTGTATAAACCTAATATGGAACGTTCTATCTTAGGTATTTGTATAAAACGGGCTTTCATTTAGACATGAACGAAATGCAAATAAATATTCAAGATATTACAAGTGGAAAGTATGGACTTTTTAGTATGAACTGGGGTAGCTATGGATAAAAGTGAAACTAATGCCTTCTGGAAAGAGCAGGTAAATAGAACAGCCAATTTCGTCGCTTCCGTAAATAAACGGTAGACAACTCTAACGACAACAGACACATCCGGTGTTTTATGTACATGTGCGATTGTCTCCCTTATAAAATTTTAGTCTCCAGCTATTTGATTGGACGTTCAGTCATGCCACAACCCGGAAGTTTAAAATGGATTTCATGTTTAGTTTCGTTTTGTCTTTACACATACTTAGTAGATACGTGACAGTTAGTTACAGTGTAGAGAACGAATTCGATAAGTTTATCTTAAAATACAACAAGTCGTATACAAACAAACATTACGAATATCAAATAAGACTACAGAATTTCAAACAAAACTTTGAGGTAATGATCGACATTTTGTCAACAGGTGTTCCTTATTCTTCTCTGTGACTTGTTTCACTAGTCGACCTAGACTCGCAAATAACTTACAGGAAGAACAAAATGCAGGGTCGGACCAGGAATCGAATACAGGTTCTTTACATTGTTGGCGAGTACCAACTGAGTTACTCATGGTCTCTTCATTATTTGGGCTTTAAATTGTTTTATTTTTCAGTTTGAATTGATTTGGGTATTTAGGACAATATCAAAAACAAAAACAATATGAAATTTAATACAACTTCTTTTTTTATATCCTAACCCATTCAATTTTATGTAAATTTTTGGAAAAAATTTCATAGAAATTTTCAAAATTGCTTGATTTTATCATTTTAAGCCATTTTATCAAAACGAAAATTTTAGTGGAGGGTACAAAAGAAAGTGTTTACTAAAATTTAATTTTCTTTTTCTTTGTGTAACAATTTTCCCCCAGTGTTTCAACACCTTCTAAAGTAAGCAGCCCCTTGTAGTGTCCACAAAAGATAATCATATATCTCATTCAATAATTTAATATCTGATTTTATTTTTATAACTGAATGCTTGAGGGAATATTGCTTTTTTAATTTAAATTCCAAGAAAAAGTAGAAAATTAATTGAATATAATTGAAGAGAAGTATATAATGGAGAATTTTTCATCACTGTTGATGGTATATTTGAAGATGTTGCAAAATAATAAAAAAAAAAAACAAAATTGAAAATTATATATATTTTAATATTTCACATATTGGACCAAATTTCACAATTATTCCTTAACTAAGATTTTTATTTACTTACCTTTAATGTTGCCAACTGAAACCTTAACGATTTTCTTTGTTAAGATATTCAATAAAATAATGTTTCATATTAAAGATCACTGCATATTTATAACATCTATAATTAGTTTTGTCAAAAAATCTTAGTTGAGCTTCAAAAGGGTATGTCAAAATTTGCCAGATTTAAATTAAGAAAAATCATTGTTAAGATTTAAGAACAAATGTGAAACTAGGGCTTGTTGTATATTATTTTCAGAAACAAAAACAATTGAATAGCCTGTCAGGTCATGCAGAATCAGCAGTGTATGGTGTTACAAAGTTCTCAGACCTGTCACATGAAGAATTTAAATCATTATACCTGTCTGACTTAAAACAATCAAAAATACAGAAAAATGAAAAGTGGAAAACTCCAAATCAAAAGTTTGGTCTCTTAAAAGTTCCATTAAAAGTGGACTGGAGAAGTATGGAAAATAAGAACTACATATCTCCTGTTAAGAACCAGAATAAGTGTGGAGCATGCTGGGCATTTGCTAGTGTAGAAACAGTGGAGTCTATGTATTCTATCACAACTAGGAAGGAAACACCTTTACTTAGTGTGCAGGTATTTGATTTACATGTTTATAGTACAAATGAATATTCATTCACTTTCATTTTGTAATAATTATACCCCCTCCAACAAACAAAATTTAGTTGGGGATATATAGGAATCAGCTTGCCCATAGGTCTGATTGCTTTAGCAACTTAAGAAATGTTTGATCAATTGTAATATTTTATATGTAGATTTACTCTGCAAAAATGAACATAGGGTTTGGTTTTGGTGTTGTTCTATTAATTTCAGGAGTTATTGCCCTTTGATCATAAAATAATTTAAAAAAACCAACTTTTTTCTTAAAAAGCAAAGATCATAGGCAATCTGATTTGATATTTGGTATCTGTGGTGTTATAAGCATTGTCCTGAAAAAAGGTGGCTTGCACTTAAGGAATTTGTTTGTCACAAAATCCATATGGTGGGTCTGCTGATGGTGTGTGTGTGTGGGGGTATTAGTTAGCTTTAGAGACAGCTCTAGTTTTAAAGTTTCTTACAGTCATATAATACAGTCTCCTGTTGTGCCATTAACTTTGGAAATTAAAAGTAACCCTTCTTCAAAAACTTCAAGATTATCAATGGATAGGTAGAAAACACTTGGTGAATTGCTTAAAAACCTTAATAAAAAAGGTTCAAAATTTAGACTAGTCTTACAGTCCAAGACCTGTAAAATTTGGTCTGATCTATGATATATTGTATTATAGGATGGTGAAAATCTGATGGTCTTGAGTAAAACACCAACCTTCTGTAATCAAACTGAAAAACTTTCTTACATAGTGGGATTCAAACCTAGGCATTGAGAGGCCTATCTATTATATATTGTAAATTGTTTTATTATGAAAATACTAATGTACATGTATTTAAAAAGTTAATTTGCTTGCTGAACTTGACTTTTAGACCAAACAAATGCAGCGTGTATGTGTTAAAGCTGCATTAAGTTTTTCAATTTTCTGAATTTTTTTTTTTTTGATTTTCTAAAAATAAATTTTTTTAAAAATAGATATCTTCTAACCACAATCCGTGACATTCATTTTCTAAAATTTCATTTCTTTAAGCTGTAAATAAACTGAATCCTCTTACCGATTGGTTAGTGTTTTATGGTGGTAATTATGAGCTTGGAGCATGCACGCGGATGTACAGAAAAACCCTAGAATCGAAGGTGAAACATGACAGATTGCATTAATTGTCTTT
The DNA here is from genome assembly GCA_029721355.1 of Tegillarca granosa. Classification (NCBI taxonomy): domain Eukaryota; kingdom Metazoa; phylum Mollusca; class Bivalvia; order Arcoida; family Arcidae; genus Tegillarca; species Tegillarca granosa. The sequence goes on along the minus strand of CM056602.1, from coordinate 11,893,838 downwards.
AATTAATATCCAGATGTATTTGAAATGGTGTTATGTATCCCTTACTAAGTCACAAATGACAAATTCAACGAAGTTCTATGTTTAATTTATCGTATTCCACCATTTCAAAAGTTGTATTTAAATGACCCGGGTTTTGATGACGTAACCATGTTCTAATATTAGATCTCAAATTAAATGCTGCATCTCGCTGGGTAAATACTGTAATTTCTGTATTTATTCGAGCTTTTATCATTGAACCAAATGTAACATTGTTCATTAGGAACATCATTAATTAGATTAGCACCGTTTTAATTTTTTCTTTGGAAAACTTAATGCAGCTTTAAAATGTTCTGGGGAAATTATTTGAAAATATAATTATGTTTTCTGTTTCCAGGAAGTTATAGATTGTGCTGATGGTAACGATGGTTGTAATGGTGGTACAACATGTAATGCCTTCCAGTGGATGAACAGTTCTAAAACTCCTATTGTATCTGAGAAGGCATACCCTCTAACAGACACTTCAGAATACTGTACAATACTACCTAACGGGACAAAAGGCATACAAGTCCAGAACTATACTTGTGAATATTTAGTTCAAAATGAAGACAGAATGTTATGGTTATTAGCTTATGTTGGTCCACTTACTGTGGCAGTCGATGCCACAACTTGGAATAATTACATGGGTGGTATAATTCAGTATCATTGTTCAGCATCTGAAAATCATGCTGTTCAGATTGTGGGGTATGACATATCAGGGGATATTCCTTACTACACAGTGAAAAATTCCTGGGGAACTGACTTTGGTATCCATGGTTACCTACATATTAAATATGGTAATAATGTTTGTGGTATAGCTCAGACTGTCTCCACTGTTAGTGTATTATGACCTGTTTATGGGACTATAATTCAACTCACCATAGAGCATCCTCAATCAGGATGTATTTTAGTTTATCTGATGTCTTCCATTTTTCTTAAATATTAAAACATTTTGATGTTCATGTTAGTTTATCTATAATCATAATGGTTGTTATCATGTAAATAATAAAATATTTATATTTGTTTACTGGAAGTTTTTTTCTATTTTGCTAGTGTATAAAGAACAATAAACTTGAACAAGTTAAACAATGTCAGATCAATATTACTGTAGTTCACAAGCCATAATGGTCCAAGTTTTTATTTTCTGCAGTTCAATTTAAACTTTATTTTTGTAATAGACCATCTTGGTCCAAAGTTCATGTTATTCAGTCTAGGACTCCATATTTTCATTTTTAGCTCACCTGACCGAAAGGTCATGTGAGCTTACAGCATGGCGCAGCGTGTGTATGTGCGTGTGTGCATGCGTGCGTCATTAACACCTATTTTCGACTTCTCCTCTGAAAGTACTGGACAGATTTCAATGAGACTTAGTCAGAAGCATATATGGGCCAGTGCAATTCAGATTTGTTCACGACGTTATCATGGCTACCAAAACTAGGTCAAGGTGACCTAGGGGTCCAAAAATCTTAAAAAATCTTCTTCTTTGAAACCAATGATGGGAGAAAAAAACTGATGTGATATTTGGCTTCTCTAGGGTCTTAAGCCTATAGTTTGCTCATTTCGTGAAATTTGGTTGAAAAATGGGTTATGCGTTTTTGCGTTTTTTTTTTTTTTAATTTCATAAATTGGCTTCAAATTGTTATAACTTGACTATTTGAACAGATAATAACATGGGGTTTTCAGTTTTGACTTTTTTGAAATGACCTTTAAAATAGGGTCAAGGTCATAAATCAAGGTCATTACCTAATTTGTGATTTATGCAGTTTTAGGCAATTTTCTTGCAAATTTTAAGAGATATATGAATTCAAAACACTGTTAAAATGTTCAGCACGACAAAATTTAAAAAGGTACCAAGTTTCATAACTATATGGTAATCCATGTAGGAGTTGTTGCCCCTGAAATGTTATTTTTGGCTTTTAAATACCAAAATTGTGCATTAGCTTGAAAACTATAATCTTTTTGTATAGGCATGTATATTAGAATATTGTAGGTATTGTGACAGCAATTATTTTGATTTATGGTTCAAGGTCATATGATCAAACGTCAAGGTCACAGATGCAAAAGAAGACAAAAATTGCTAATTATCTAAAAAACATTAACTTTTTGTATAGGCATGTATATTAAAATATTGTAGGAATTGATAAGGCGATCATTTTGATATATGGTTGAAGGTCATATGTTCAAAGGTCAAGGTCACAGCTGCAAAAGAAGACTTAAATTGCTAATTATCTTGAAAACTATTAACTTTTTGTATAGGCATATATATTAGAATATTGTAGATATTGCAGCAACAATCATTTTGATATATGGTTTGAGTTAATGTGTTCAAAGGTCAAGGTCATAGCTGCAAAAGAAGACAAAAATTGCTAAATATATCGAAAACTATTAACTTTTTTTATAGGCATGTATATTAAAATATTGTAGGTATTGTGGCAATGATCATTTGGATATATGGTTCAAGGTCATATGTTCAAAGGTAAAGGTCACAGCTGCGAAAGAAGGCTTAAATTGCTAATTATCTTGAAAACTGTTAACTTTTTGTATAGGCATATATATTAGAATATTGTAGATATTGCAGCAACGATCATTTTGATATATGGCTTAAGGTAATGTGTTTAAAGGTCAAGGTCATAGCTGCAAAAGAAGACATTAAATTGCTAAATATCTCGAAAACTATTAACTTTTTGTATAGGCATGTATATTAAAATATTGTAGGTATTGTGGCAATGATCATTTGGATATATGGTTCAAGGTCATATGTTCAAAGGTGAAGGTCACAGCTGCAAAAGAAGGCTTAAATTGCTAATTATCTTAAAAACTATTAACTTTTTGTAAGGCATATATATGAAAATATTGTAGAAATTGATAGGGCGATCATTTTGATATATGGTTCAAGGTCATATGTTCAAAGGTCATGGTCACAGCTGCAAAAGAAGACAAAAATTGCTAATTATCTTGAAAACTATTAACTTTTTATAGGCATATATATTAAAATATTGTAGAAATTGATATGGCGATCAATTTGATATATGGCTCAAGGTCATATGTTAAAAGGTCAAGGTCACAGCTGCAAAAGAAGACTTAAATTGCTCATTAGCTTGAAAACTATAATCTTTTTGTATAGGCATGTATATTAGAATATTGTAGGTATTATAACAAGGATTATTTTGATATATGGTTCAAGGTCATATGATCAAAGGTCAAGGTCACAGATGCAAAAGAAGACAAAAATTGCTAATTATCATGAAAACTATTCACTTTTTGTATAGGCATGTATATTAAAATATTGTAGGAATTAATATGGCGATCATTTTGATATATGGTTCAAGGTCATATGTTCAAAGGTCAAGGTCACAGCTGCAAAAGAAGACTTACATTGCTAATTATCTTGAAAACTATTAACTTTTTGTATAGGCATATATATTAGAATATTGTAGATATTGCAGCAGTGATCATTTTGATATATGGTTTGAGTTAATGTGTTCAAAGGTCAAGGTCATAGCTGCAAAAGAAGACAAAAATTGCTAATTATCTTGAAAACTATTAACTTTTTGTATAGGCATATATATTAAAATATTGTAGAAATTGATATGGTGATCATTTTGATATATGGTTCAAGGTCATATGTTCAAAGGTCAAGGTCACAGATGCAAAAGAAGACAAAAATTGCTAATAATCTTGAAAACTATTAACTTTTTTGTATAGGCATATATATTAAAATATTGTAGAAATTGATAGGGCGATCATTTTGATATATGGTTCAAGGTAATATGTTCAAAGGTCAAGGTCACAGCTGCAAAAGAAGACTTTTACTGCTAATTATCTTGAAAACTATTAACTTTTTGTATAGGCATATATATTAAAATATTGTAGAAATTGCAGCAACGATCATTTTGATATATGGTTTAAGGTCATATGTTCAAAGGTCAAGGTCACAGCTGCAAAAGAAGGCTTAAATTGCTAAATATATCGAAAACTATTAACTTTTTGTATAGGCATGTATATTAAAATATTGTAGGAATTGATATGGCGATCATTTTGATATATGGCTCAAGGTCATATGTTCAAAGGTCAAGGTCACAGCTGCAAAAGAAGACTTTAACTGCTAATTATCTTGAAAACTATTAACTTTTTGTATAGGCATATATATTTAAATATTGTAGAAATTGATATGGCGATCAATTTGATATATGGCTCAAGGTCATATGTTAAAAGGTTAAGGTCACAGCTGCAAAAGAAGACTTAAATTGCTCATTAGCTTGAAAACTATAATCTTTTTGTATAGGCATGTATATTAGAATATTGTAGGTATTATAACAAGGATTATTTTGATATATGGTTCAAGGTCATATGATCAAAGGTCAAGGTCACAGATGCAAAAGAAGACAAAAATTGCTAATTATCTTGAAAACTATTAACTTTTTGTATAGGCATGTATATTAAAATATTGTAGGAATTGATATGGCGATCATTTTGATATATGGTTCAAGGTCATGTTGAAAGGTCAAGGTCACAGCTGCAAAAGAAGTCTTACATTTCTAATTATCTTGAAAACTATTAACTTTTTGTATAGGCATATATATTAGAATATTGTAGATATTGCAGCAACGATCATTTTGATATATGGTTTGAGTTAATGTGTTCAAAGGTCAAGGTCATAGCTGCAAAAGAAGACAAAAACTGCTAATTATCTTGAAAACTATTAACTTTTTGTATAGGCATATATATTAAAATATTGTAGAAATTGATATGGTGATCATTTTGATATATGGTTCAAGGTCATATGATCAAAGGTCAAGGTCACAGATGCAAAAGAAGACAAAAATTGCTAATAATCTTGAAAACTATTAACTTTTTTGTATAGGCATATATATTAAAATATTGTAGAAATTGATATGGCGATCATTTTGATATATGGTTCAAGGTCATATGTTCAAAGGTCAAGGTCACAGCTGCAAAAGAAGACTTATGTTGCAAATTGTCTTGAAAACTGTTAACTTTTTTTTATAGGCACATAAAACAGAATATTGTAGGTATTGCAGCAATGATCATTTTGATATATGGTTCAAGGTCATGTGTTCAAAGGTCAAGGTCACGGCTGCAAAAGAAGACATAAATTGCTTATTATGTTGAGAACTTTAACTTTTGTATAGGCATGTTTATTAGAATATTGCAGGTAGATCTATTGGCATGGTGATCATATATAGTTCAAGGTCATATATGTTCAAACGTCAAGGACATAGCTGCATAAGTATACTGAAATTTGTTAATGATTTGGAAATTATTTATTGCATTACAGTTACTTCTTGCATATTATATTAGCTACTTATAAATGAAATGTGACTGGATATATTTCTGATTAAGTTTTGTGGGAGTTCTTGAGAAAACTTGTAAAGTTTCTGTACCCAGTATTTTGTCTGTGCTTGCAAACAATTTTGGACATATCCTCAGGTGAGCGTTAAGGCCCATGGGCCTCTTGTTAGTAGGATATCCTGGCTCAAGTTGGGATTGTAATAAGTTCAGTTCAAACTTTGCTTCATTGATGTACCAACCTGTCTCAGGCTGGATTTCTGGATGATGACCTAAACAGTTACAGAATAAAAAAAAAAAAAAAAGAGAATAATTAAATCTTGCTTTTGATTAATGTGGCAGAAATTAAGGTCACCGAATCACATAGGCTAAAAGGTATAAAAAAGTGAATAGAGGTAAATTATGATATTTGGATTATCTAGGTTTTTTAGCCTAAAGTTGGCACATTTCATGAAATTTAGATGAAAAATAGTAAACATTTTTTTGGATTTAATTTTGAAACTTCATGAATTGGTTTTAATTGCTTTATCTTGATAATTAATGAAAAGATAATCAGACATGGGGTTTTCAGGTTTAGATATTTCCCCAAAATAACTTGGAAATAAAATAGAAGTCTTGACTTGAGTTTTTGACCTTTTGCGATTTTACTACCATTGTGTCTATTTTTGAGAATATTTTAATCCAGATTCTACTTTTTTTGGAGGTTATTTGTAGCATGAGGCCAAGATTAAAGTTAAAATCAAGGCCTCATTCACAAAAAAACCTTCAAACTGTTAAATAATGCCTTCTTGTAAATATTACGATGTTGAGCTTTAAACTGTTTTTACTCAATTTATAAATAGATAATGACTTGACAGGATTATTCAGTTTTGAAGTTCAGTTTGGTTCAAGATTGTGACCAAATTTCATATCCTTTTGCTTTTGCCAATATGTTTTGACAATGTTTTATGCATTGTTAATATGTTTCAGAAAGATAAAGTTAACTTTTCTTGTGTTACTTTCATTATTTACTGTGTTATTGAAACTTGTTTTCAGATAACCATTAAAGAAAACCAGGTTTAAGGGTGCTTTAGAGACAAAAATTTAAATTGGTGCTCAGAGTTTTAACAATTGACTACAACTTTCCAGCTAATGGGTATTCTATTCAAGATCTTTACAACTTTGAATTATAACTCTTAATCAACACAATTAAACACTAAAATAGCACTGCAGATGACTGCAATGTATAAGCATGTACTTCACATTTTGGATTCAATGTTGTTAATATACAATTTGTTGTATGTGATTATGCAAACATTTTGAATTTATGCAATCATGAAAAAACATAAAGTTAAGGAAATGAAACTTAATAATATAATATATCAAAAAAGATAATTCACATTTATCCAAATTATCAAGAATAAAAAAATTAAATCACAGGCATACATTGTAACTGTGTTTTCTCTTAAGAGACTGTTTAAGTTTTTTTAAGACATACAAATAGTTTCATGATGAACATATTTCTTCAAGACATACACATTAGTTTTCAAGACATTCATTTTTTTCAAGGCTTACATTTTTTTTTCATCAACAAACACAATGTTTCTTTCAAGACAGACAAATTGTTTTTTCAAGTTATATTTTTTTCAAGGCTTACATTTTTTCAAGACACGCATTGTTTCACCTTGACATTAATTTTTTTTTCAAGATATGCACATTTTTTTAAAATACATACTTAATATAACAGTTTCAAATGCATTTTTTTTAAAAATCTCTTCCAAAACCACTGGGCCAAATTTGATGAAACTTGGTTACCATCATGCATGGGTGAAAGCCTTTTCACCATGTGGTTTAAAATGGGTAAATGACAAGGCAGTTAGTGGAAGAATTGCTAACAATTGTGTATTTTCAATTTATCTTAAAATCTATTAACTTGTTGTATATGCATATATATTGAAATATACTAGCGGAAAAAAGTAACTGTGTATCAATAAAATTGATAATTTCGCTATTATTACTGAATGTATAAATCTAAAAATTTGCACAAATGGTAAGTGTATATACCTCTATCATATCGCTCGGTTATTACATCAATTGCCCGTGATTTTTACGCTTCATGCGCACGGGTCGGTTTTCACGCAATTGTCGCCCAGCATTTCAGTGTGACAATATTTTAGGAATAATTTACTGTTGTTTGTTTGTTTGGACACCAGAAAAAAAAGTTTATTCGGTTGAAAGCTTCCATAGTCTAATGCCTAGGCTCGCCTCCGCGCCATTGGTATGCTTGAGGCTGGTATGACCCAAAATTTTGTCACTAGACATTTTGGTGTCCACAGATACACTGTTTATGCTTTATGGAGATGATACCAACAGTTTGGCACCTCTAGAGACCGCCCTCGTTCAGGACGTCCACGCGTAACGACACGTCAGCAAGACAACCATATCCGGCTTGTGCACCTCCGGAACCGTTTCCAAACTGCCAGTACTACTGCCCGGAGCATTCCTGGACTACGCATAATCAGCCGCAGAACAGTACGGAATCGTTTACGGAAAAGACATATTCGCCCACGACGCCCGGCAATCCGCCCAATTCTACAACGAGGTCATCGCACAGCTCGTCTTGCATGGTGCAGAACACATTTACGCTTCAATCGACAAGACTGGGCACAAATTATGTTCACCGATGAGTCCAGATTTCACTTGGACAGCAGTGACGGACGCTCCAGAGTGTATCGGCGCATTGGAGAACGTTTCCATGACCCGTGTGTGGTGGAACGACGTTTGTTCGGTGGGGGGAGTGTAATGGTTTGGGATGGCATCACAGCGAATGACAGAACTCCTCTGGTAGTCATCGACGGGAATTTGACCGGTGTACGGTACCGTGATGAAATCCTACAGACCCATGTCATCCCATTCATTCAAGGACAGCAACGCAACGTCACTTTTCAGCATGATAATGCAAGACCACACGTCGCAGGGGTTGCAACGGATTTTCTGGCACAGCATAACGTCAATGTGTTACCGTGGACAACCGTTTCACCCGACCTTTCTCCAATTGAAAACGTATGGGATGAAATGGAACGCTGATTACATCATCTGCCCAATCAGCCTGTTACATTGCAAGGGTTGGTCCAAGCGTTAGACCAGATATGGAACAACATCCCTCAAGCATTCTTAAGGCATTTTATCAACTCTATGAGGCGTCGCTGTCAGTCCTGTGTCAATGCTAATGGTGGTCACACGCGATACTGATCTTGTGAACTGACTTTTACTATCTGCTATATTTCTAGTCCCCTGCGTATGAAATAACAGTATCTGTAACCTTTTCAATGACATAAATTTGTAAAGAAATATCTAATAAACAAATACGAAATTATTCATTGCTTTGCATTTTCAAATTATTTTATAATCTTACATTTCAGTCATGCGCAGTTACTTTTTTCCGGTAGTATATTAAAGGTATTGATACATTGATCATTTTGATATATATGGTTCAAGGTTATAGGTTCAAACGTCAAGGTTATAACTGCATAAGATGACTGAAATTTTTAATTACCTTGAAAAGTGTTAACTTTTTTTGAATAGGCACATATATTAGAATATTGTAGGTACATGTATTGATATGACAATCATTTTTAAATATGGTTCCAGGACATAGGTTCAAAGGTCAAGGACATAGCTGCATAAGTATACTGAAATGTTACTAAATGGACAATAATTTGGAAAGTATGCATTGTACTATATTAACTTCATGCATATTAATTAACTCTTTATAAATGAATCTTAACTAAATATTTCTGATTAAGTATTGTGGCTGTTTAAACTTGAGATAACTTGAAATATTTTTGTTATTAAGTTCTTTGCAAATGATTTTGGGTTATCCTCTAGTAAGCATGAAGGCCAATGGGCCTCTAGACTTATCGAAAAACACTGGGTCAAATTTAATAAAACTCTGTTACCATCCTGTCTGGGTAAAGGTCTTTCAGATTTGCAAAATTGAAGAAGTTATGTCCCCTTGGGGCCCCATTAGGGGTTTAAAGTTTTAAAAATCTTCTCTGAATGCACAAGAGATATATATATACTTTAGTTATTTTATTTATAATATTCCTAGGTCATTTAGTTTCAGATTTGCACAAATGGTAGCAATGGGGCTCCAAATAAGGAAATGACATAGCACTTACTGAGGAAATTTCTTAAAATTACATATTTGTCAATATATCTGGAAAGCTATGTACATTTTGTATTGACATTTATATTAGATTATTGTAGTTACTGATATAACGAGCATTTTGATATATGATTCAAGGCCATGGTCACAGGTGCATCAGAAGACTTAATTGGTTTATTATCTTGAAAACTATTAACTTTTTGTAAAAGCATGTATTCAAGCATACTGTAGGTATTGATATCATTTGACGATCATTTTAATACATGGTTCAAGGTCATAGGTTAAGGTCATAGCTGCATAAAAAGCTTCAATTCTCAATATTCTTAAAAAAAACTATAATTAACTTTTTTAAAGGCATATATATATATATATATATATATATATATATATATATATATATATATATATATATATATATATATATATATATATATATATATATATATATATATATTATATATATATATGCGATTTCTGTAGGTATTGATATTGCGATTATTTTGATATAATGTCCAAGGTCATACAGTCAAAGGTCGGGGTCATAGCTACATAAGAAAACTGAAATTGTGAATTACTTTGGAATTATAAGTGCATAATAAGACTGAATTCTTTATTATCTAAAAACTATTAAATTTTTGTATAGGCATGTATATAAGAATATTGTAAGTATTGATATGACTATCATTTGATATATGGTTTAAGGTCATAGGTTCAAAGGTCAAGGGCATAACTGTATAAGTATTCTGAAATGGTCAATGGTTTGGACATTATTCATTGTACTGTAGTTAATATATGCATATCTGCTACTTATAAATGAATTGTGACTAGATATTTCTGATAAACAATATTGTGTGATTCTAAACTTGAGAAAAATTGGAAAAATTCTGCAGTTAATATATTGCCTATTGCACTTTGCAAACAATTTTGGACATGTCATCAGGTGAGCGTTAAGGCCATCGGTCTCTATTTTTACATGCAAATTATGCATTGTATGTTGACAAAAAAGAAAATACTTAAATTATGAGAGAAGCATGTGAAAACAATTCAATTATTTTTTTTTATTTTGCTCAAGGCCTTTTACATTTATTTATGTATTTCACACTTGATAGTCATATAGTGACACTTGTTTGTCTGTGTCATTACGTAATAGTGTAATTAAATAAAACTCGCCTGTTATATGTGTCAAACTAGATTTTTTATGCTGTTGGAAATTCCAAAACGTCAAGGTAAGTTTTTTGACATTTACACAGCAGTAGGAGAATATAAGGTCTGTATTATTTCATTATTTCTCCGTCCTTGCCGCCTCGGTTGCTCAGAGCACAGGGGCTTGGTGTCAGGAATTTTATGTTTTTGTTTTAAAGATTATTTGTGTTTGAATTACATGCGAGGTTGATACAAGTTCATATATAACGATAACTTTGCTTGAAATCCATTTTTAACAAACTTAAAAAACTTGAAAAATAAAATGTATCATCGGCAACCTCGTATGTAATTGAAAAACACAAATAAAAAATCGCCCTCAGTGACTGCTACACCAGTATCTTAAGAAAGGTTAATCCTAAAGAAAAAAAATATTCATCTTAAGTGAATCGATGTAACTCATAAGTGAAAAACAGCATACGGCAATGCGATCAACGAATGCAACAAGTTTTATTTAAAGACTCTTGACAACTTCCGACAGTGTACGAGCATTTTGCATAATGAAGAAATAATGCAAAATTTCTTCTGATTGCATTTGGCGGTTCAGAATCAACCACCCAGTTATTTTTAAAGCAGAGGTCTTTCAACCTAAACTAAACACTTTCAAATAAAGTGAATGATAATGGCTAACCCTGCATAACCCCCGAGTGAGATGAAAAGTACTAAGTTGTTATTAAATTTAACAGACAAATTAACATTGGAGTACATTGACTTCAATATTTTTACCATTTTGCAGCTTACGTCTTCAGGAAATAACCTATACCACAATATATTTCTGTTAATATTATTAAACGCTTTCTTATAATCAACTAATGAACAAAACATGTTTTTCTCCTCCTTCAGAGAGACATTTAGAAACAAAAATATTTAAAATAAAAATGCAGTCAGTAGTACTTCTGTCAGCACGAAAGCCGAACTGATTATTACACTATAAATCGTTTATATCACACCAATCAAGAGATCTTTTATTTAATACATGTATAATAGAAAAAAAGTTTACCAAAAACATTCATGAGGACAATACCTCTGTAATTATCAACATCATCTTTTCACAACCCTTCTTTGGTACAGGGACAATAAGTCTGTAAAGAAAAGGTAGAAAAACAATATTTCAAATAACATCTTAAAGCACATGGTTACTGCTCTTGAAGATTTCCTTCACAATGCCATCAATACCTGGACTATCAGTTACAATGCCATCAATACCTGGACTATCAATTACAATGCCATCAATACCTGGACTATCAGTTACAATGCCATCAATACCTGGACTTTCGGTTACAATGCCATCAATACCTGGACTTCCAAATACAATATCATCAATACCTGGACTTTCAGTTACAATGTCATCAATGCCTGGACTTCCAATGTCATCAATACCTGGGCCGTCAGTGTCATCAATACCTGGACTTCCAATGTCACCAATACCTGGACCGTCAGTGTCATCAATACCTGGACTTCCAATGTCATCAATACCTGGACCGTCAGTGTCATCAATACCTGGACTTCCAATGTCATCAATACCTGGACCGTCAGTGTCATCAATACCTGGACTTCCAATGTCATCAATACCTTGACCGTCAGTATCATCAATACCTGGACTTCCAATATCATCAATACCTGGACCGTCAGTGTCATCAATACCTGGACTTCCAATGCCATCAATACCTGGACCGTCAGTGTCATCAATACCTGGACTTCCAATGCCATCAATACCTGGACCGTCAGTGTCATCAATACCTGGACTTCCAATGTCATCAATACATGGACCGTCAGTGTCATCAATACCTGGACTTCCAATGCCATCAATACCTGGACCATCAGTGTCATCAATACCTGGACTTCCAATGTCATCAATACATGGACCGTCAGTGTCATCAATACCTGGACTTCCAATGCCATCAATACCTGGACCGTCAGTGTCATCAATACCTGGACTTCCAATGTCATCAATACCTGGACCGTCAGTGTCATCAATACCTGGACTGTCAGTGTCAACAATACCTGGACCGTCAGTGTCATCAATACCTGGACTGTCAGTGTCATCAATACCTGGACTTTCTGTTACAATGTCATCAATACTTTGACTTTCAATGTCATCAATACCTGGACTATCAGTTACAATGTCATCAATGCCTGGACTTTCTGTTACAATGTCATCAATACCTGGACATCCAATGTCATCAATACCTGGACTTCTAATGTCTTCAATACCTGGACTTTCTGTTACAATGCCATCAATATCTGGACTTTCTGTTACATTGTCATCAATACCTGGACTTTCAGTTACCATGTCATCAATACCTGGACTTTCGGTTACAATGCCTTCAATACCTGGACTTCCATTTACAATATCATCAATACCTGGACTTTCAGTTACAATGTCATCAATGCCTGGACTTCCAATGTCATCAATACCTGGGCCGTCAGTGTCATCAATACCTGGACTTCCAATGTCACCAATACCTGGACCGTCAGTGTCATCAATACCTGGACTTCCAATGTCATCAATACCTGGACCGTCAGTGTCATCAATACCTGGACTTCCAATGTCATCAATACCTGGACCGTCAGTGTCATCAATACCTGGACTTCCAATGTCATCAATACCTTGACCGTCAGTATCATCAATACCTGGACTTCCAATATCATCAATACCTGGACCGTCAGTGTCATCAATACCTGGACTTCCAATGCCATCAATACCTGGACCGTCAGTGTCATCAATACCTGGACTTCCAATGCCATCAATACCTGGACCGTCAGTGTCATCAATACCTGGACTTCCAATGTCATCAATACATGGACCGTCAGTGTCATCAATACCTGGACTTCCAATGCCATCAATACCTGGACCATCAGTGTCATCAATACCTGGACTTCCAATGTCATCAATACATGGACCGTCAGTGTCATCAATACCTGGACTTCCAATGCCATCAATACCTGGACCGTCAGTGTCATCAATACCTGGACTTCCAATGTCATCAATACCTGGACCGTCAGTGTCATCAATACCTGGACTGTCAGTGTCAACAATACCTGGACCGTCAGTGTCATCAATACCTGGACTGTCAGTGTCATCAATACCTGGACTTTCTGTTACAATGTCATCAATACTTTGACTTTCAATGTCATCAATACCTGGACTATCAGTTACAATGTCATCAATGCCTGGACTTTCTGTTACAATGTCATCAATACCTGGACATCCAATGTCATCAATACCTGGACTTCTAATGTCTTCAATACCTGGACTTTCTGTTACAATGCCATCAATATCTGGACTTTCTGTTACATTGTCATCAATACCTGGACTTTCAGTTACCATGTCATCAATACCTGGACTTTCGGTTACAATGCCTTCAATACCTGGACTTCCATTTACAATGTCATCAATACCTGAACTTTCAGTTACAATGTCATCAATACCTGGACTTTCTGTTACATTGTCATCAATAACTGGACTTTCAGTTACCATGTCATCAATACCTGGACTTTTGGTTACAATGCCATCAATACCTGGACTTCGATTTACAATGTCATCAATACCTGGTCTTACTGTTACAATGTCATTAATACCTGGACTTTTTCAGTTTATTGCAAAAAGAACTTCTGCTGTAATACTCTAATATAGAAGTTCACACTGTATATCAAACTCATTAGGATTAAAAATATTTATTTGTAAATTAACATCAGTATCAACACTTTGAAACAAAGACTCAATTCCTACAATCCTGTAAAGGTAGTTTATACACTGAAATAAGATAAACAATTGTAATTTCTCATTGTTCAAGGTACTTAAAGCAATTTGAATGACAAAATTTTACTCAAAATCTCTTGCGTTTTTTTTTTTAAAAAATAACCGTTTTTGTTTTGATTAAAAAAAATATTTATTAACAATGTATTTATTTAGCAAAATTTTAAGCCGTCTTAGTTTTTGAAATTTACTTAAAACTAAGGTTCGTTCCTTCTTGCAAAGCATTCCTGAGCTAGATTTGAATTCATATAATTTTGGAACTTAAGATTCAACAATTTTCACTTGTATGGCTTGTGTTTTCACTGGTATCTGTCAATCTTTTCGGCCCCTAGTGTCACTGGTGAGGAATGATTTTCCGAAATGTGCACATCTAGCACAGCAAAATTTGAATAGGTATTTTTGTTAAATATTTACTTATTTTTTTATTTGTTTACTTTAATAAATATCATCCCTTCTTTGACCAGGTGTATGCACCGTTTACATTTATAACACCTATATTATTTTAATCAAGATGTCTTTTCAAATGTTTAAATCGGGTTAGTCTTAATTTTCATTCAAAGTGGTTCTTCAGTGGTAAAACATATTGTCCACTAGCAGTCGAGTTGAATAAAAATTTGGAACTTCATTTCAGGTCTTGAAGAAATATAGATTATGCAATCTGAGATAAACATGTTGATAAAATACGAAACTACATGTACCAAACATTATAGCAACCAATTTAACGACCACAACGCAAATTTTTCTTCTTGTGGTTTTAAGAACTTAAGCTCACAATTTGTGATATTAAGCTATAATAGCGTATGCAAAACACTTTTACTTTTGTTTCAAATTATTTTAATTAATTTATATGTGCATTATATTTGAGCGCATGAGCAAGTATTTAGTATTTTTGACACCTTTTGTAATAAAAGAGTTCCTTGTTAATGACTGGTTATTGTTTTAAAATTTGGCGGTAAATATGCGATGGATTTTTAAATGAAAGGTCTTTGCGATAAAATAATTGAAAAGAGAAACTTGCGCTTGGACACGATTATCTAGTTGACAGAGGGCCTCTAAGAGACAGAAAACGAAACTCTAACATAAATAAAACAATTCTACTCTTATACGATTTTGAAACTTTTATCAAATGTTGTAATTATAAAGACATGGAATTCAATTTCAATTTCAATTAGTTTATTAGCATTAAACAGATACAAACATGTTTACAGCTTTAAACACATAATTATAATTATTATGCAAATCCATTTACCGCCCTTTGAATAAGAATGGCGGCATATCGATTTCCATTTTTAGTATATTATTATTTTTAAATAACAGCCTATCCCTTACGCGAATTTAACATAATTCACATATAAAGATAGGTTTTCCTATGTTTAAAAATATACATACAAACCTGATACAATACACATATATTACGTAATTTGTATTTTGAACGATCCATTAGACTTTGATACTCAATACATACAGCTTTACAAAAAGAGGTAAGAAAAATGTATAATAAATAAATGGTTTAAAAGTATAGGGATTTTACCCAAGCTTTACTAGTCCTTTTAGTTTGGCAAAGTGGTATAATCACTGGGCGAAAAAACACCTTTTATACATCTTTTATTATTCCCAACAGGTATTGGAAAGTTCAACCCTTTGACAAGTCAACCTTTCCTATACCTTTCGTTTCACAAAATATCGTCTTTCATATTTTGAATTGTACTGAAGATTCAAAAGGTAATATTTCATCTTTTGACATTGTCAAAAGGTGAAATTCCAAAACTTTTTGTATACTGTCAAAAGATAACAGTCCCTATTATTACACTTTTGTTTTGTCTAAAACTTCTAAATGCATATGAATTTTACATTTTTTACACCTTTTATACATGTCGACTAACTCAAAATGTCATCTTTTTTCACCTCTTTTAACCTTTGATATAAGTCAAAATGTCAAATTTCGACACCTCTTTATACATGTCGACTAACTCAAAATGTCATCTTTTTTCACCTGGTATTACCTTTGATATAAGTCAAAATGTCAAATTTCTACACCTTTTTATACATGTCGACTAACTCAAAATGTCATCTTTTTTCACCTGTTATTACCTTTGATATAAGTCAAAATGTCAAATTTCGACACCTTTTTATACATGTCGACTAACTCAAAATGTCATCTTTTTTCACCTGTTATTACCTTTGATATAAGTCAAAATGTCAAATTTCTACAACTTTTAATACATGTCGACTAACTCAAAATGTCATCTTTTTTCACCTGTTGATAGAACTCAAAATGTCAAATTTCGACACCTTTTTATACATGTCGATTAACTCAAAATGTCATCTTTTTTCACCTGTTATTACCTTTGATATAAGTCAAAATGTCAAATTTCGACACCTTTTTATACATGTCGACTAACTCAAAATGTCATCTTTTTTCACCTGTTATTACCTTTGATATAAGTCAAAATGTCAAATTTCTACCACTTTTAATACATGTCGACTAACTCAAAATGTCATCTTTTTTCACCTGTTGATAGAACTCAAAATGTCAAATTTCGACACCTTTTTATACATGTCGATTAACTCAAAATGTCATCTTTTTTCACCTGTTATTACCTTTGATATAAGTCAAAATGTCAAATTTCGACACCTTTTTATACATGTCGATTAACTCAAAATGTCATCTTTTTTCACCTGTTATTACCTTTGATATAAGTCAAAATGTCAAATTTCGACACCTTTTTATACATGTCGATTAACTCAAAATGTCATCTTTTTTCACCTGTTATTACCTTTGATAGAACTCAAAATGTCAAATTTCGACACCTTTTTATACATGTCGACTAACTCAAAATGTCATCTTTTTTCACCTGTTATTACCTTTGATATAAGTCAAAATGTCAAATTTCTACAACTTTTAATACATGTCGACTAACTCAAAATGTCATCTTTTTTCACCTGTTGATAGAACTCAAAATGTCAAATTTCGACACCTTTTTATACATGTCGATTAACTCAAAATGTCATCTTTTTTCACCTGTTATTACCTTTGATATAAGTCAAAATGTCAAATTTCTACACCTTTTTATACATGTCGACTAACTCAAAATGTCATCTTTTTTCACCTGTTATTACCTTTGATATAAGTCAAAATGTCAAATTTCGACACCTTTTTATACATGTCGACTAACTCAAAATGTCATCTTTTTTCACCTGTTATTACCTTTGATATAGTCAAAATGTCAAATTTCGACACCTCTTTATACATGTCGATTAACTCAAAATGTCATCTTTTTTCACCTGTTATTACCTTTGATAGAACTCAAAATGTCAAATTTCGACACCTTTTTATACATGTCGATTAACTCAAAATGTCATCTTTTTTCACCTCTTTTAACCTTTGATATAAGTCAAAATGACAAATTTCGACACCTTTTTATACATGTCGACTAACTCAAATGTCATCTTTTTTCACCTGTTATTACCTTTGATATAAGTCAAAATGTCAAATTTCGACACCTCTTTATACATGTCGATTAACTCAAAATGTCATCTTTTTTCACCTGTTATTACCTTTGATAGAACTCAAAATGTCAAATTTCGACACCTTTTTATACATGTCGATTAACTCAAAATGTCATCTTTTTTCACCTGTTATTACCTTTGATATAAGTCAAAATGTCAAATTCTACACCTTTTTATACATGTCGATTAACTCATAATGTCATCTTTT
>CM056602.1:11761539-11875588 GCA_029721355.1 Tegillarca granosa | reverse complement strand
GGTATTTCTGTACAGTTTCCTCCACCATCCCAAAAGTAACAGCTTTGATACACAATTAGAAAGAATCTTGACTGGGGCATAAAAAACATTACTCAACTCAACTCTTTTGCACTCCATGCACACAACTAAAGGTAAATCATAGAATATTATCTTCACATACCAATCCGATTCCTTCAAATGCATATATGGCAGTGCCGAAGTATAGTGGCATGTCAGACCAGGAAGAGAAACTTGGTCTTGTGCTGGTATCTGGTAGGCCCTTTGTTATATCTAGGTACACTATAAAAAGTCCTACAACATTTAATAAATTGGCAAACATGGAGAAAGGTGCAAGTGCTTAGGTTTTTGACAAAACTGTAGGGAATAAGGAGTGCTGTAGTGATGGCCATATACACCTTTATATCTGGGTCGTCAGGATGGAAGGACTGGATTACCTGTATAAAAAAGTTATAAATGTATTACCTGTAATTAGCAGGCAATAAACTTTTACACCTGTAAATGAAAACACCTGTGTCGAGAATGAAATTCTCGGCAGAACTGAAATAAACGTATATTTATTATTTCAAACTCAATCAAATGTTAAAAATTACTTCATTTCTTATCTGATGAAATAATGGAATGATTTAAACCTTCTATTAACCATATCTAATTGCAGTAATAATTCATATTTTTAAATTTAAATAACTTCTCAAAATAGAAAAGAGCTTATAAATAAGTGTTTAAATTTAAAGAAGAAGTTAAAAAAAAAAAAAACAAAGCATAATACAAGTATATAATTTAAACATTTAAAAGAATTTATAAATTTTCTAAATGATCTTACCTGTTTGACATTACGTGGAATAAATACAATGTAAACACAACAAAATCCAAGTTGTGTGATGATCAAAAATGTGTTAATATATCTGTAATGTGTAAAAGAAAAATAATATTAAAACAGATATAAGTATAAACAAGAGGCCCATGGGCCTTAATGCTCACCTGGGGATATGTCCAAAATCGTTTGCAAAGAACTTTATTTATAATACAAAACCTTGCAAAATTCCTCATATTTAGAAATGCCACAATAATTAATCAGAAAAATGTAGTCACATTTCATTTATAAATAGCTAATATGCATGTAATAACTATAGTACAATGAATAATTTTCAAATCGTTATCCATTTCAGCATACTTATGTAGCCATGACCTTTGAACATATGACCTTGAACCATAAATTAAAATAGTCATAATATCAATACCTACAATATTCTAATATACATGCTTGTACAAAAAAGTTAATAGTTTTCAAGATAATACACAATTTCAGTCTTCTTATGCATCTTTGACCTTGACCTTTGAATGTATGACCATGAACCATATATCAAAATGACCATCATATCAATACCTACAATATTCTAATATACATGTACATGCCTGTACAAAAAGTTAATAGTTTTCAAGAAAATTAACAATTTCAGTCTTCTTATGCAGCTATGACCTTGACCTTTCAACATATGACCTTGAACCATATATCAAAATGATCTCATGTCAATACTTACAATATTCTAATTTACATGCCTATACAAAAAGATAATAGTTTTCAAGATAAGTACACTTACACAGCTAAGACCTTGACCTTTAAATGTATGACCTTGAACAATATATCAAAATCATCATCATATCAATACAGTCAACTCTTGTTACAACCATATTCGTGATCATCAAATTTGCTGTTGTAAAGAATATGCCATTGTAATTCATTTAGAATGTCAGAGTTATGTCCCTTGTTCAAAAGTCAAGTCGGTAGTTCATTCAGGGTATAATACAATGCATGATGTATGCAATAATATTCACCTAGATCTAACCATTTTCATATTTATCTTAATACATTTGTATTTTAAATATCTGAACCAGAGTTTTAAAAATAAATTATAAACTATTAACAACACATTTGGTTTTGTTGAAATGTTCAATTAAATATTAGAAATTGAAATGGTTTTTTTTTTTTTGTAAATACATGTTATAAGTCCCGGGTTTTTACCCTTTTAAATTTTGTCTAACAGTACAAACAAAATCTCTGAAATTTGACTTTGTCGACTTTTATTACACGGAAAAGATTCTTCATGAAGTATCGTTTGTACATCAAATTTTTATTAAAACTTAACTTCTGTATACTAAAGATAACCATTTATGCAAAATTAAGAACAATCAAATACTTTTTTTTACTTTTTACAATTTTGAAATTGTACTTTCGGTTCACCAATATGTCGTGTAAACAAAAACAGAACATCTTTTTTTTCTTATACAATAGTGATTTGAATATAATAATGAAGGAATATTTGTACAGAATAATTAATTTTTGACATATATTACCAGCGGTAGTCTTGAAAATATTTGTTACGTATTTTTGGAATAAAACAATAATGTCATGGGGAACATTTTAACAATGCTTTAAATTCATATATATCTTAATATTTGCACGAAAATTGCCTAAAACTGCATAAATCACAAATTAGGTCATGACCTTGATTGTGACCTTGACCCTAATTTAAAGGTCATTTCAAGAAAAAGTCAAAACTGAAAGCCCCATGTTATTATCTGTTTAAATAGTCAAGTTATAACAATTTGAAGCCATTTACAAATTTTTTTTAATTTAACGCAAAAACGTGTAACCCATTTTTCGACCAAATTTCATGAAATGAACAAACTTTAGGCTTAAGACCCTAAAGAAGCCAATTATCACATCAGATTTTTTCTCCCATCATCAGTTTCGGAGAAGAAGATTTTTAAGATTTTTGGACCCCTAGGTCACCTCGACCTAGTTTGGTAGCCATGGCAATGCCATGAACAAATCTGAATTGCACCGGCCCATATGTGCTTGTGAGGAAGTATCATTGAAATCTGTCCAGCAGTTTTGGAGGAGAAGTCGAAAATAGGTGTTAACAACCCATGCAAGCACACAGGCACACACGCACGCATGTACTAACATACATATGCTGCGCCATGCCATAAGCTCACATGACTTTTCGGTCTGTTGACCTAAAAAAGGGTCACTTTTTAAAAAGATTGCTCCAGATGTTGTTTGTTTTGAGAGGCTTTGTTGTACAGTATTTGTATATATTATTATTTACCTTCCAACTATAGACATTCTTTGTAAATAATGTGGACCAGTTTTAAGACAGGCTTCAAATACACCTCCATAATCCAAAGTCTTACAACCATTTCTGAAACATTCAGAGGTGAACTCTTTTGTAAATCATAATAATGATAAATCATAGTTATTTAAATTCTTCCAATATGAAAAGATGACAATTCATAGTTAATACTGTCATCCATATATATATATATATAGTTGTTTCCTCCACCATCCTTGATATAAGCAACAAATTCGTGACTGGGATGTAAAAACACCATAACTCAACTCAATTCAACTAATATTTAAAAGACAAAAACACTTCATCCATAATACGTATTTATATTTCATTTAAAGAAAATTTTGGATTTTCACTAAGGATTTGGTTAAACTAACAATGCTTTGAACTGAACCCTGAAAGAATAAAGTTTCAGATAAAGATTTTACATTATTACAATTTTTCATCATCTTTTAAAAAATATTATACATGAAATTTAAATCTCCACACCCCCCCCCCTTCACTGACAGACATTACAGCATTACCAAAAACTTAAATCCACAGAAAGTTCTCGCAGCATTACTATAGAAATGTATGTGATTTAAATCATATCTTTTTCTTTTACCATAGAAATGAAAAAATTTGTATCATACCTTCTACAAAGCTTATAACTACAGTTTAGTAATAAATGCATACAATGTATGGCTATGGCACCTAATACTAACACACCAACTGTTCCAACCTACAATGTTCAAAAAATTATGTAATATATATATACATGTGTATATATTGTCTGTATGTCCATAGACAATTTGTCTGGAGTTTATTTCAATTAAATATTATTCAATTTTTCTGAAACTATGCAAAGATGTCAGTTATATCATTAATATATAACACATAATACACCATTTAGACAATTCAATGACTAAATTACATTTATATGTGTTTTTTTTAATTTAATTATTTTGCTGTTTTTAATCCTTAAATCTAGTTAAATTTAAAACATTGCCACTGCACAACATGCAGGTTCAGTTGCTAGAACAGCCAGATTAATGATGTCACAAGTTTCTTAAGCAGAAAAAAAAAACATTTACAAGGCACCTGATCAATGAGGCATTCACAGGTGTAACTCTTATAAACATTTGAATTCAAAGAAGTTTTATAGAATAAAATCATTGCCAAATTATTGTAATTATTGTCTTTTAAACTACTTGAATTGAATTGTTGAATAAAACCAAAGACGAACCATTAAACATTTGCCATATTTGATGGTTGTTTTCATTGAGCAAGAAGCAATTTACAAATTTATTTTCTCACCTTTATTTGTGACCAATCAGATCACAGCAAGAAATTTTTTCATTCATTTTTTCATTTGTCATTGACTGGTAAAGGCTCATCAAAATGTCACTACTAAAAACACTTTTGTTTACAAAGGACGCATTGAGAACTTTTTACCAGTCGAATAACATCAAAGTTGTCTGTCTGTGATCAATAATGAAGGTGGGAAAAAATTGTTTAATGGAAGAGCCTCTTGCTAAGCAGAAAACAACCAGATAAATATAGCTATTATCTGCAAGAACATACTTGGCTTACAAAGACACTACCTGTCATAAACAAAGTGAAACAAAGAAATAATTTGCATATCTTTTGTGCCATCTCCATATAAAGTAAAAAATCTTGACCAAAAAATAAAACTCTCTTTTACTTATTCATCCTATTAGAGATTTCTTTTATTTCTAGTATATAAGTCTTTGATCCTATATCATAGACAAATAAAGAATGTGTAACTTACCCATAATCCTGCATACTTAATGGCCACTGGCATGGCAAGTATTCCAGTTCCAATATTCCCTTTTAACAGATGCATCAAACATTGTAAATTTCTGTGAATAGATCAAAATATCAACATTAGTTGCCAAAGGTAATAAAGGTATACTGAACAAGCCAGGACTTAAAGCCTCTATTTTTGACCCCTAGTTTTGAACTTGAAATGTGCAACGTCTAAAATCTACTAAGCCTTAAGCATGTCAATTTAGAGGTCAATGACCAAAATATCTCTTGACATGTTGATTTAGTATCCATTCTTTTTCTGAGAGAAGACAGAAAGAGAGAGACAAAGAGAAAAGAAAGAAAGAGAGAGAAGACAAGAGAAGAAGAGAGAGAAAGAGAGTGACTGAGAGAGTAGACAGAGATATGGAGAGAGAGAAAGACAGAGAGGAAGAGTGTGTGTGTGTGTGTGTGTGTGTGTGTGTGTGTGTGTGTGTGCGTGTGTGTGCAAGCACATAAATTTGCATATGTCGGGATGTTGTGCTGTTCTAGAGAAATAATCTAGCACCAGTGAGTGTCCCTGTCCTGGAGGTTCTCTACTTACGATGTTTTATGTTCTTCTATTTCCACACTCTGTTCTATACATATTTCATTGTCGTTAGATGATGGTGTTTCTGACGACAGTTGTTCATTAGTGTCTGTGGACACAGCATGGGACTTATCATGTACCCTTATAGTTCTAGCATCACCAAGTAATCTTTCTGTGTCAAAAACAGGGTCAAACGGTTCTGCCTCAGTCTCATGAACCAAAACCTGTGTATCTTCATATTTGGAAGCCATATTGTTCACATCTATAATAAGATTAAGAAGGTTTATGTTCTAATTGATTCCTCAAACAAACATGAAATATTTATAAAAAACAACAAACACTTATGGGAGGCGCCACTTACAACTCAAGTATTTATTGTCAAAAATTTTTACAACAAAAGTAACAAAGTCTACCTTTTTCCACCAATAATCTACAAAAACAGATAATTATAATAATTATTATAATTATATAAAAACATTAAATAAAAAGAAAAAGTTCGACTGTTTACTTGAGAAGTAATGGATCGAATGAACTTATTTTCTACTAAAACCTCATCTACGTCACACAATCACCCTGGCTAAACCAGTATATGTATTCTAAATATAGAAACAACACGCCCAGGACATATAACTCTTATAAAAGTACCCTATATAATGACATACCATTACTATGAAAGCACAGAAGCGCCATATTCGCTACAGTTAACCTTTAATAAATTCATATATACATTGTAATGCTATAACTGGTCTTATTTTAAAGCACAAGTTTTCAAGATGTTTAAAGTTAAAAATGGGCCAAAAAAATGTTTAAGACTTCACTAGAATTTAAAAACTTTGTATCACTTCATTTTATTCAACTAGTTTCATTTATATTCATCAGGAGTATGAAGTTGATTGTTGTTGCTATATTTAAGTCACATGACGTGACTATGACGTCATAATAGTAAAGGAATGTAAAATTTTGCTTAATTTGCATTTAATTTGGCTCTCAATTTTGTTTTAAAAAAGGACTCTTTTATTTCATCAACTCCTGATGAATGTAAATGAAACTAGTTGAGTAAAATGAAGTAATTCAAAGTTTTTAAATCCTAGGGAAGTCATCATTATTTTTGGATTATATACTACCTTGAGCAAGATTTTAATATCATTTGAACTATATAATATATATATATATATATATATTAATATATATATATATATATATATAATTATTATTATTATATATTATTACATTATAAATCAATTTTGTAAATGGATTAAAAAATATTAACAACCAATCCAGATCTACATATGCATGTAATTTTGTCATTCAGTGTAATGTTAAAGTTCTGGTTAAAGTTACAAAACTTTCCAAACTTAAAGACAGAAAAAGACCAGTGCATCTTTGTTGTGTCAAGAATGCTTGAAATCAAAAAAAAAATTGTATAGACTTTAGTGTTGCAGATTAAATAATCAATTGAACTATGACCCATGGATTCAACCCACTTGTTTGACCTGCAACCTTGATGTATCAGTTTCACATGATTAAGTCTTTAAGTTGTACCAGTAATAATCCCTTACCATCTGACGACTTAAACTTTATCAATATGTTTCTGCAAATTTATGGCAATCTCTATTTTATCCATTTGAATGCAAAAAATAGGATCTGATTTCACGAGAAAATTTATTTTGTTTAAATCAGAGTAATGACCCCTAACCTTAGAAAAATTTCTGGTGATATTTAATCAATAAATTTTTTATTATTTTCCAGTATTTAGCAAAAATAAATGAAGTCCTTGGATCACAATTCGGTTCTTCTATTAAATGCTTAAATTAAAATTAACCTAAAGTGAGGTAATCCGATTTTATTTCAGCTTGTCAGAATTTTAATTTCAATATATGTGTACATTTGACAATTTTTAAAATGATTATTTTTACACTTTATGCAATACAATTAAATCAAATTTACTAAAATTTATGCAAATAACAACAACTAATCAATTCATACACTTACAACCTTGTTGTTCCTCGCTTCATTAATTTTTCTTGATCCCATTTAGCAGTTCAGCTGATCAATTCAAAACGTCAGAATTGTGTGAATAGGAACTTCTTTAGTTCTGTAGATTCACCCCTCCGTCTTGATACAGTCATTCGGTGTAAAATATAAAAAATTTAATTTGATTTTAAATTATGTCATTTTACAGCTGCGATGACTCAGAGTGAAACAGATCTAAAGTTGAAGTGATTACTGAAAACTTTCCACTTCATTCAAGCGTTGATTTGATAGTCGATCAGAAAAACGCTTTATTTAAATTCACACTGAAAAATGAAAAACGTAACGGAAAAGCTAAGAATACGATTAAATTAAAGTACAACACATTACCATCGGTCCATAATTGTTTGTTACGGAGCCCCTTTGGTGACACGCAGACATATATTTTTAACTCGTGCGCACGACTTGTAAAACTCGTGCGCACGACTTATTTAACTCGTGCGCACGACTTGTAAAACTCGTGCGCACAACTTTTTAACTCGTGCGCACAACTTTTTTTAACTCGTGCGCACGACTTCTAAAACTCGTGCGCACGACTTATTTAACTCGTGCGCACGACTTATTTAACTCGTGCGCACGACTTCAAGAACTCGTGCGCACGACTTGTAAAACTCGTGCGTACGACTTGTAAAACTCGTGCGCACGACTTATATAACTCGTGCGAATGAATTGTAACGGCTTTTTACATACAAAGACGTCAGAAAGAAAGAGGGTTACTTCATATGGTGTGGAATATGTAAGTACGTTAGTCTGTGTGAATTTTACATGATAATTTGCTATCAGTTCTATCGGAGCTCATTAGAGATTGTCATGGAATTCAATGTTTAATTGAATTCTTTGAGATTTTCAAGCAGTTGTTACTTTTGTAAACATTGTCCTGTAGCCCCTAAGGTTATACATAGAACTAAACCTAAAAACTTTCTTTGGTCGATTTTCCCTGTGAAGAGTTATAACGAAAAAAAAAAAAAAAAAAAAAAAAAAAAAATAATAATAATAATAATAATAATAATAATTTTATTGGTCTAATCACATTTACAATAAATGGTTATAACCCATAATACATAACTAAAACAGATAAACTAATCAAACACCTAAAATATTATAATAGACCATTAAACCTCACACATGAGGAACCTGGGAAGATAATGAAGCTGTGCTATAGATTTATATTAATAATAAACAAGAGGCCCATGATGGGCCTTAACGCTCACCTGATGATCTGATATTTTCTGCTAAAGTTCAATGACTTTCAAAATTTCCCTATGCCTATACAAAAATTATAGTTTTCTAGATAATTAACTATTTTGGTTTTGTAACACATCTGTGACCTTGACCTTTGACCCCATGCCCTTAAACTATATATAAGTGATTGTTATATCAGTACTTACAATTTTCTAATATACATGCCTATACAAAAAGTTTATAGTTTTGCAGATAATTAACTATTTTGGTTTTGTAACGCATCTGTGACCTTGAACTTTGACCCACATCCTTTTACTCTATATCAACATGATCATTATATCAATACCTTAAACATTCTAATATATATGCCTATACGCAATG
This sequence comes from Tegillarca granosa, assembly GCA_029721355.1. Lineage (NCBI taxonomy): Eukaryota > Metazoa > Mollusca > Bivalvia > Arcoida > Arcidae > Tegillarca > Tegillarca granosa. Next base: position 11,866,528 of record CM056602.1, on the reverse strand, counting down.
TTATAGATTTCAAGTTATTTTTGTTATGCATCTGTCACCTTGACCTTTGAAAGCATGACCTTGAACTATATATCAAAATGGTTGTTACATTAATACCTACAATAATGTAATATACATGCCTATACAAAAAATTTATAGTTTTTTTTTAGATAATTAACTATTTCGGTTTTCTTAAGCATCTGTGACCTTGACCTTTGAACACATGACCTTGAACTATATATCAAAATGACCATTACATCAATACCTATAATATTGTAATATACATGCCTATACAAAAAGTTTATAGTTTTCTAGATAATTTACCATTTCAGTTTTCTTTAGCATCTGTGACCTTGACCTTTGAACACATGACCTTGAACTAGATATCAAAATGACTGTTACATCAATACCTACAACATTGTGATATAATAGGTTATACAAAAAGTTGAAAGTCTTCTAGATAATTAACCATTTTGGTAATCTTAAACATCTGTGACCTTGACTTTGAATGCATTACCTTGAACTATATATCAAAATGACCGTTACATTAATACCTACAATAATGTAATATCCATGCCTATTAAAAAGTTGATATTTTTCTAGATAATTAACCATTTTGGTATTCTTAAACATATGTGACCTTGACCTTTGAAAGCATGACCTTGAACTATATATCAAAATGACCGTTACATCAATACCTACATTATTGTATATACATGCCTTTACAAAAAGTTGATAGTTTTCCAGTTAATTATCCATTTTGGTATGCCTAAGTGTCTGTGACATTGACCTTTGATTGCATGAACTTGAACTATATATCAAAATGACCGTTACATCAATACCTACAATATTGTAATATACATGTATATACAAAAAGTTTATAGTTTTCTAGATAATTAACCATTTCGGTTTTCTTAAGCATCTGTGACCTTGACCTTTAAACCTATGACCTTGAACTATATATCAAAATGACCGTCACATCAATACCTACAATATTGTAATATCCATGCCTATACAAAAAGTTGATAGTTTCTCAGATATACATGTATTGACAAATATGCTTTATTCAGTTTTTTTCCCTCAAGTACCTTGCCATTTCCCCATTTTGACCCACACCAAAATGATATGTACAAATTAGAAACAAGGTAGTCTAAGAATGTTATATATGAAATATTTAAACTATACCTCTTGTATGTTCAGTGGAGAAGATTTTTAAAGATCTTTACTATTTCCCCCTTTATGGGGCCCCAAGGGGACATGACCCCTTCATTTGTACAAATCTGAAAGCCCCCCACCTATACATCATTACTGCCAAATATCATCAAATTTGGCCTGGTAGTTTCAGAGGAGAAGATTAAAATGTAAAGTTTATACACGACGGACGACGGACGGAGATAGATCGCAATAGCTCATCTGAGCCATAGGCTCAGATGAGCTAAAAATTCTAAGTATTTGTCAATAATCTCTGCCTCTCATTTAAGCACGATTTAATATATACAAGTGATATGTGAAGAGCCTACTGAGGAACGGTGACATACTACCGAATTTCCCTACATCCCGCTTTTTATACCTCGAGGAAAAGCGGGTATATTGTGAAGCAAGTCGTCCGTCTGTCATTCTGTCATTCTGTCCGTCAGTGTTTCATTTCAAGCGAACTCCACCTACATTTATCCCCTGAGGATTTTGAAACTTTGTGGAATGAGTCATTAGGATGTGTAAATGTGCATTCATATGAAGTATGCAAGGTTCAGAACCTTGGAGTGGAAATTTTGAGGTATTTTGAGAAAATGTAAGAAATCTTTTATTTTTTTAATGAAATTGCATAATATTTCATAATTTGGTATGTAATAAAAATTTAATAATTTAAAACATATTGAACGGGTTTTTGGCTCGGTTATCAATTTTGTTTAAACAGTGTAAAAAATGTCAATTTTTGGGTAGTTTTAGAAAATGTTTGTCTGGGGTTTCGTTTCACATTTTCAGTTTAAATAAGTGAAATTTTATTTTATTTTTTTTTTTTTATGCCCACTTTTTTTTATTTTAATTTTGAACGTTTTACACTTTTACAGTATATTCCTGTTATGTCTTGGTTTAGACAGTTCAGTTAAGAATGGTTTGTAAATTGACATTGTTATGTAAATTTTTGTTTTCGTTTTCAGAAGAAACACACATGACATAAAAGTTGCCAAACAAGAATAGAGACTCAGGACCGACATGATCAAATTTGGTACATTGCAGCTTCCATGTTTTATTGTGTTAGTGACAATATTATTATTCTACCTTAGATCTGGTATTGGTTTGTACTTTAAGCCTGCTAATCATGACAACATGGAAATAACAATTTTGTTGTGGGACTCCATTGTCTGATTATAAATAGGTTTTTAATTTATTGTAGTATCATGGCTTGTCCAATGTTATAATGGTTGGCAGTTTTAATTAATAAATGAGTTCTTTGTAATTTTTTTTTTGTTATTGTTATTATTATTTCATGTTTAGTTGCACGTGCAGACTGGCTGTTAAGTATGTAGATTATTTGAAGAAATTTTTTTGTTTATCCCCAAGTTTCAACAACAGCGCATTAATATCAATCAACCCATAAATTTACATTTACCGAAGATAAATCCCAAATTTCAACACCAGTCATCACCCTACGAGTCAAGCACAATTTCTATATAGCAAGATATTTGATGGGGAGAGATGCCCCTCTTTGTGTATTTAATAAAACGTTGATTCTTACATTGAATTAATCATTACCTTTATAGAAGTATATGGATTAAAATATTTTAAAAATGACGATTTAAACCTTTATGCAATGTTTTATCAAAGTTCTAATAATCCCATCATTTTCAACCTAATCATAATTGTAAAATGTGAATTTTTGATTGCCTCGGCTGATCGAGCCTTTTAAGCAACTGAGCAGATAATTTCTTGATATATGTTTTGGTTGGAATAGGTTACGGGACCAATAAACAAACATTCTAACATGACTTGAGTTTTCCTTCATATGAAACATGAAGAGAGCCAATCGTGTTAAAACAAGCGATAACTATGGCTGTTGTGTATCACTATTCGGATGGCGGGTACAAAGTTTATTGTGACGTCTAATGATGTCGTCATTAAAGCCTGTTTACAGTTTTCAAAATTATCTCGGAAAAATTAGTTTTTTTTTTTGTTTTTTTTGTTTTTTTTTTTTAAAAAATACGTAATTTTGGTCACATTAAAATTGAAATAACCATATCTACTCGTGCATTATCGTCGAATAATACACGAGCCGTCGTTCGATGATAGCGACGAACTATATCACTCGGTGGCTTCTAACGCATGGTGAACTTCCGGTCCGTGTATTATTCGACGATAAAGCACGAGAAGATGCGATTATTTCTTAACTTCTTGTGTGGTGTGTGTGTGTGTGTTTGTGTGGTGAGAGAGAGAGAGAGAGAGAGAGGAGAGAGAGAGAGGAGAGAGAGAGGAGAGAGAGAGAGAGAGAAATGATTTTTTTAGCCTTTGATAGATTACTTTTATACACTTTAACATACATATATGACCACCTCGGTGGCTCAGTGGTAGAGCGGCCGTCTCGATAGCGGGAGGTCGCGGGTTCGAACCCCGGCCGGGTCATACATAAGACTTAGAAATTTGAGATACTGCTTCCTCGCCTAGCGCTCGGCATTAAGAGGATAGAGTATCGACTGGTTCACCTGGTGCCAGGATAATGTTACTGGAGGAGTGGTACGCTTGTCTGTGGCGTACTGACTCTGTGAGCTAGCACGGTAAAGTCGCCCTGAGTGCGCGCTAGTACAAGACAGACCAAAAACACTCGCACATCTCACGCATACACGAATTGTTCTTAAATTAATCCTTAAAGATTAATAAACCTGCTTTCGTCGCGAATAGCTGAAAAATTGCTGATGCAACGTAAAACAACATTACAACACAACAACAATACATATATGAATATTGTGACCTTAAACGGAGGTCAAGGATACTGTTTCTTTGAACTTCGTGAAAGAGCTACACATCCACGTTTCACGCGAGTACATATTTTGGTAATTACATGTAAGTGTAAAGATTTTACCACATATGGTGATTTTGATCTTATTGTAATAATACTTGAACAATAGTATTCAGAACACATTTATTTGTAAAAATGTTTGTTTTTTTAATTTGCAAATAAATTTTCTCTGAAAAACATTCTTAACCTTTCATAAAGGTTAGCAGCTTCATAGGCGTCATTTGGCATTTGTAAATGGTTTTCAAACATATAAACTGATGCCAAATTGTAAACGTCAGTGTCACATATTTCTTCTGGGAATACACATTCTTCTACACAAGCTAATATTTCTCGATTGTCAACGTGGCAAAGAAAATCCTCTGTTCCCCGAATTTGTGGCAAATCGTATAAAACAACTGGACGTCCACTAAAGCCCCTGTTCGATGGACGAATTCTATGTGAGTTCCATATATCTTTCACTTCCTGGAGTTCAGACTGAAATATAAGGAAAATATTCCAATAAACAGAAAGTAATTGTATATTACGTGGGGAAGCAGCAGCATTTTCGGCTAAATATATGCCTCAGATCCCGTGTTAACAATAATTAGTGGTTGTGTTTTTGTCGATTTGACCGTTTCAGTTACCTTGCGTTAGGAGTGACTATCAAAGGCCAAGTAAGTGAGTTAGTTAATAGCCACCAAATGCACAGATGTTGTGATATTCAAATACTAAGTATGTTAATGAACCATATCAACTGTTCTACTTGGACTTTCTCCGAATATCAAATGCTCACGGTCTTGTTTTTCAAGACTAGATTTAAGTCTTTGTACGTTCAATGTAATCCGAGTTCTTGTAAAGAACATTGTTATGAGTTACGGGGTTATTTAAAGCTCGGATTTATCAAAGTCATTAAAAAAATTGCTGTCTTATCAATTAATACGGTGTATCTGTATCTAAACTTATTTTAGATATTTTCCGCACCACAAAGTTTCTACATGGTTGTCTTCACTTCAATGTTTAACTAGATGAGCATCTCCAATAAATCGGAGATGGTAAGGTTTGGAATATACTTTGTAATATTCTGCTTAGTCTATTTTTCAAACCGTTTTCTCTTTATTTTACAAAGTAAACGTGACGTGCGAGCCGGGAGATACTTACCCTTCCGGAGCACCTGACCTCACTTCCAGTTCTGTTGGGCGTTCACGTGTACAATTACTCTCAATTATGCATTTTTTTTTACTTTATCTACACGGACGTTTCGCTTGGAATAACGGATTGGTACTTTTGTATCGGATGGCAATATCTTAACCGACCAGTTATATTATAGTGCACGTTTAGAAAAAATGCCTTTCAGGTTTTTTAAAACATAACATTTTATTCAGATTACCTTGATTAGATGCATGAAACAAAACTGCAGCAAATTTTTGTCTATGAAGTCGCCAGAAAAATATCCATCTATCTTTAACTGTTGAAAAAATGAAATCCAAAACTCTGAATTTTCCCTTCTAAGTACGCCCCACCAACTCTCAATCCGCTGGTTATGCTGACTAGTCCCATATAAAAACGCTTTTCCTTGATCCTCATCTCTATGCCTACGCAAGAAAGTTTGCATCTCTGCTAGGTAGCTATTTTCGGTCCCCATATCGCTGCGCACTGAATTCGGCACTCCGCCTTTTGAAGAACAGCCTGTGTATAGTAACCAGCGATCACTCGGGGATCACTACTTGTTGTATTCACATGAAGCCAGATTATGTATCGGGAATACCCATCAATGCATCCATTGATGCAGAAACCATAAGGTTTTAGTTTATCATAGGAATCGACGTGCCACAGAGAATTTGGCCCTCTTACACCATACTGGCGTCTTCTAAGATTTCTTTTAAGTCTTAACGTAACACCAATTGGATCAAGTATTTTCATTAATATTCGAACAATCTCTTTTTGTACAGTCAATCCATTCCTAATACACTTCAAGTGCATCCACCTATATCCATGAAGTTGGCCGGATGTTTCCTGTTGGCGTTGAATAAACATTGCCACATCTTCTATATCCGAATAATACTTCCGCCTGAAAAGTCTCATCAATGCCAACTTTCTTTTTAATTGGCGTAATGACAAAACAACTCCATGCTTAATTTCTAACATTTCCTGGATTTCCTTGTAGGTCAGGCCAAAGTGAAAATAAATAAAGATGAGCTGGTCCCTATCTTCCAGTTGTCGGTCATCCATGTTGCGCTGACTGTAACAAAGATATATATATATATATATATATATATATATATATATATATATATATATATATATATATGTGTGTGTGTGTGTGTGTGTGTGTGTGTGTGTGTGTGTGATCAAAGTCGTTCATAAATACAGATAGCATGTCAGGATAAACTAGATGTTTGTGAAACAAGGATTAGTCCTTATTAATTAATTAATTGATGACTAGATCAAACTTAAAAGGAGATTTTGGAAATAAAATTCCATTTAGAATAAAGTGACGTTGTCTTTTACCCAAGTCAATAGGTTTGTACTTTGCATCAAGTACAATCACTATATCAAGTTTCAACAAATCCTCCCATTAAAACTTTAGTTAGCGCAAGAAAACCAAAATTTGGAATACCAGCTACCTTGGCTTTTGACCAAAGGTCACAAAAATCAATTGCCAACCACTGTGAAGGCAAACACTGTGTGTTTAACTTAAGTTAGAATAGAGAAACCAAAATATTAAGCAACAGTGACTTTGACCAAGGTCACAAAATCAACAGAATTCTTCCTCTTACATTTTAATTGAGTTAATACATGGAAAAACAAGAGAAAGATGAAGACAGCCGGATGGACCCACGAACAGATAGACAGGCCAAATTCTCTATGCCACCCACATCATCAAGCACAATTAATGAGTAAGGTTTCAACAAAAAATCCTTTTATTAAAAAAGAAGTTAGTGTGGACACCAGACCTTGACCTTTGACCCAAGGTCACCAAATCTAATCGATGTCTTCCTCTCATGAAGTACTGTCACCGTGTGAAGTTTGAACACAATCAATTGGTTGCTTAAGTAAGTAAGTAGAAACTAAAATTATATATGAAATAACATTCACCTTGACCTTTGACACAGGCCATCAAAATTAATGTGTGGAGTTTGAACAAAATTGGTTTCGGAAAACGAGTCACCGAAATGAAATGTTACAGACATTCGTTGTGTTGGCATAAAAAAATCGTTATCGAGTAGACCATCAACTTGCAGCATCTAAACTGACAAACTTTCCCACATGGTGTGATATTAGCTTTGGGGCTTGAACTAGCAACCTCATATGTGAAAGACGCTGTAACCCGTAAACCGCAATTTAGTCCACTCGGACACTGTTAACTTAAAGGTGAAACTATTAGATTAACCTAATCAGATTAACTAGCTTTTGATTAATACCAAAAGGGGAACCAATTGCCAGGTATCCGTGTATGCATCTTTTACTCTCAGTGAAGACTCGCCTACGATGCGTGAAAAACTGACTCGAATACAGCAGACTTATGCAGAGGGCAATATCATTTCAGGTCATTAAGATAAATTGGTATTAAATGGTAAGAGTAAAGAAAGCGGATAAATCTTCGACTTTAACAGCTTGTGAATCTCTGAGATAAAAAAGCCAATGAGATCTCCTTTTCACACATACATAAAAGCAAGTGGGAGGTCGCTGGTTCGATCCCCTGCCAGGTCTGAACCAAGATTTAAAAAATGGGTAGTTACTGTTCTTTCGCCAAGCACTAGGCATTAAGAAATGAAATCATGGGTCTTTCGGACGAGACCCAAAAAACCCAGGACCCATGTCACGGTAGGCGTGGCACGATAGAAAACCCTCACTGCATTGTACCATCAGCGCAAAGCACAGGTGAAATTTTTTGCATCTTCATCTGTAGCTAGTGACGTCTCGATATAAGTGAAATATTCTTCACTGGGACGTTAAATCATTAATCAATCAATAAATCAACAATCAATCAATTGCAACTTTGTATCAATGTATTCTTTGGATTTGCTATACAAATTTTACCGGTTATATGTGACAAGTTGTACTTATTTTGTATACTGTTACCGTTACATAAACAAAAGGAAGGTCACCAGTCGGATACCAGTTTGCGTGTTGATACTTCTCGTGGTTCCTATTTTATTAGGACATATACGACCAATGACTTCTCGAAGCAATGTCAATAAACTTACACTGAATATATTTGTTAAACAATTTTAAAAAATTGTACTAGGATATCGATCACATTACACTTCCGATTTAGTATCTTTCTTGTCTTAAAACCCCTTCTTCTCTATTGCTTTCCTTGCTCGAAACTGAGGTTCCTGTGCCCAATGGTATGACTCCATTTTCTTAACAAGACTTGTCAGAAGAACAGAATGCCCGCCTGCACATCTAGGTCGATAAACAGGCAAAAACATTGGATACAGATGACCTTGACCTTGATCTTCAGCCTCTGCAACTTCATCAATGAATCTTTATGTAGTGACAAACATATGTAGCTACTAGGATGATAATCCAATTGATAAGACATATAAAACTGCAGAACTGAAAACCTTTAACCAAAAACTTTAACATTGGATACAGATGACCTTGATCTTCAGCCTCTGCAACTTCATCAATGACTCTTAATGTAGTGACAAACATATGTAGCTACTGGGATGATAATCCAATTGATAAGACATATAAAACTGTAGAACTGAAAAACTTTAACCAAAAACTTTAACATTGGACGCTGACGCTGTCGCTAACGCCAGGGGTATGACATAAGCCCTTCTGTACTTCGTACAGGCGGGCCTTGACCTTGATCTTCAGCCTCTGCAACTTTATCAATGACTTTTAATGTAGTGACAAACATATGTAGCTACTGGGATGATAATCCAATTGATAAGACATATAAAACTGTAGAAAGGAAAAACTTTAACCAAAAACTTTAACATTGGACGCTGACGCTCACGTCGGGGGTAATACATAAGCCCTTCTGTACTTCGTATAGGCGGGCTAAAAATATACACCATACAGTATCTGGCCCAAGTTTCACAATCATTCTCTAACTTAAATCTAACAAATTTTAAATCTGAATAATTAAGGAATTTAATATGTCATTTCGAAGATCACTTCAAGCTTATTTCATATGTATTTAGTTTTAACAAAAATGGATATTTGTAGTTGCCAAAACATGATTTTCTAAATTTAAGTTAAGAAAAATCTTAGTTAAGGAATGATTGTGAATCAGGGGCCTCGAAATATACTATAGGGCTAACACTACTTCCGCGTTGCCGAAAAAAAAATCTTATCAAATTTCGCATCAAATCTTTTAGTTCACCTTAATCATATACCTACCCTTACGTCCTGGCAAGGTGGGAAAGAAATAGAGGCAATTATAGCACAGCCGAAAATACAAGTTCTGCAACGCAATTTGAAAGTCGTATGCACGAGTTAAAAAGTCGTGCGCACGAGTTTTACAAGTTGTGCGCACGAGTTTAACAAGTCGTGCGCACGAGTTAAATAAGTCGTGCGCAAGAGTTTTACAAGTCGTGCGCACGAGTTAAATAACTCGTGCGCACGAGTTGAATAAGTCGTGTGCACGAGTTTTACAAGTCGTGCGCACGAGTTTAACAAGTCGTGCGCACGAGTTTAACAATCGTGCGCACGAGTTGAATAAGTCGTGCGCACGAGTTTTACAAGTCGTGCGCACGAGTTAAAAAGTTTACAAGTTGTGCGCACGAGTTAAAAAGTTGTGCGCACGAGTTTTACAAGTCGTGCGCACGAGTTAAAAATATATGTCTGCGTGTCACCAAAGGGGCTCCGTAGATAAGGAATGATTCTCCGAAATTTGCACATATTGCACATTAACATTTAACTGGTAATTTTGCATACATATACAATAATTACATTGTCCGAGTTATGTCTCCTTTAAAAACTCTTTATTTGAGGATCTTTTGGTTTTTTTTCATAGCGATATGCGTCTACAACTACTGTGACCAAGAGTTACTTGGAGTAAATAGTGAGCAATTAAGAAGCCGTTTGGCTAGCAATGTATCAATCAAAAAGCAGAAAAAAAAGCTTAAATTGGTCAAAGGCCAAAAAGCAAACAAGTGTTGGGCAATTTGAGTGGTCGCGTAGAGATAAAGCTTTAAAAACCTGTCGAGATATAGTTAACGGAATCAAAGATTTAACGGACAAGTCCCAAAAATTATGTACCAGTTCGGCACTTATTCGCAGTTCTAGTGCTACACAGGTCTGTCAATAAATCACGTGGTAAACTGTTCAATAAAAGTACTTTATTGTTCATATAGTATGTAAAATAATGTACAAATATTTTGCACTTAAATCAAGCGGCTACCTGTTGGATTGTAGAAGAACTGAAACACTTTTTTTAAATATCCGATATTTCAAATGATTTTAATATTTAATTTTCTGAAACAGGATCTGAAACATAGATTATGAGCGACGTTAACATTCATACGCTCATGTCAACCAGTGATCCCTAAAAATATCAACAAGGATCGCTTTATCATATGAAAGCTAAAAATGTTTTACATGTATTGAATTTTTCTTTTAACACACAGTTGAACAAAAAGTATGAGGCTTATTAAAAGGGTTTACATTTCAATTCAAGACATTACTGTTCATTACGAAATTTGTTTTAATCTTTACTGTAACTTTTGTTACTTAAGTGTTTTTGATTTGTTTATTATTAACCATATTTTACGTCTTTTCTTTAAGTTAAAAAATCAGTATTTTATTTGGAAACATGCTTGGTATGAATAAATATAATCAATACAAAATAACATTAAAAATAACAAATGGAAGTAGGCATACAAGCTCAAATGTGTACTTATAAAGCTTGTGCTAGAAATTTACTGAGAAAATGTGTTAAAAATCAGTTTTATTATCCATCATCAAAAGTCCATTTATATTTTTTATAATTGCAGTATGTATCAATGGTTTTTATGGTATTGACTGTGATCTAAAATGTCCTGAAAATTGTTATCGTAAAATTTGTCACGACTCAGACGGGACCTGTATATTTGGATGTATGTTTGCAAATATGACTAGAAAACAATGTGATGGTAAGGTTATTTTCTAATAAAAATATAATTGTAGCAAAAACATTTTACAAGATAAATCTAACAATTGTTATGGTATTTTGAATTTCAGTTGAAAGATGTTACAGTAACAAAAAGAGATAATAAATTAGAAAATATTGTCAATTAAGAAAATATGGCACTCAAAATTATATTATTTCTGTTAAAATCAGAAATTAAAATGATATTGTTTTTTTCAATTATTAAAAAAGTATCTTCAAATATATAGTATGCATGTTTGTTCTATCACCGAAGGCGTTTAAATGATTTCTTACAACTTAAAACCAGGCAGATACTACTGTATTGCAAAACTTAGGACGTTATTAAATTACTTTTTCAGGTATCCAGACAATAACAGATGAGCTGGATTCTCAAACAAATTCTCATTTTGGATTGATAATTATTGGGGTTGTATCAGTAATCAATATAATCTTGACTGCAATATTCATAAATTTGTATTTGAAGGGGTATGTGTTTAATATTTAGTAGTTTTAACTAACCAAGTAAATTATCATTTTTTTAAAAATTACGTTTAAAAAAATATATGAAAATGACTTCTGAGGTTTTACAATTTGTGATTATGAGATAAAGAGAAAAATAAAATTGCAAATATAAAATGCATTGTGTTAGGTATATAACAAACTTTTTACAGCTTTATTCGTACAAAATATTTATTATAAGTTATGTTAGAAATTTTGTAATGTTATAGTTTTTCTCTCTGCCTCAGCAAGATGTACATGATGGAATGGATTGAGTATGACTAAAATGTAAATAAAAGCACTGTCCGTATTATCTTATATACAATATATATATATATATATATATATATATATATATATATATATATATATATATATATATATATATATATATATATCAATATATATATTTCCACAATGCTTGAAAAGAAGATAAAAATATCTTAAATTTTTTATCACATAGTTTTGATTTTGTTTTAGAAGACGAAGTAATCATATTAATAGAGCCGTTCATGATAACCGAATTGGCTTTGACTCGACCCAGACTGGAAGGAATCAAGAAGGTACAGTAGAACTTCGATAACTCGAAGTGCACGGTTTTGACTTCGAGCTATCGGGGTGTTCGAGTTATCGAAGTTGAAAGATGACCTCACATTAATTTTAATTTCCTCTAATGTTGTAAATGGTTACCGTTACTCAAATGTAATGCAATAGAGAAAAAACAATAAATACTTATAGATACTTTCGAAACAAAATATAAAAATTATGTACTAAAGAATTGATTTTGATGGCGAAAGCGTGCAAAACGTGTTCTTTTATTTTAAAATCAAGAAGTATACGAACAACGGCATCGAGAATCATATATATGTGCATGTTTATCATCAATACTTTGAAAATACGAACAGATAGGTAATAAAATTACGAAGCAGTGTAATAAGTCTTTAAGATTGATGTGGTGAGTACCACGGAATTAGTCGTTTAAATTAGTTGATCTAGTTATAGACAGCGGCATATTACTTGGCATTTGTAATTAGAGTAGGGATTAGCATACCTATTAGACGTTGTTGTCCGTGACGTTTCTGAATATTGATCCGTTAATTAATACTTATTAATACGGTAGATAACCAGAACTACTCGGGTTCACTACTTCATTGTAACGGTAGCCCAATTACCTATATATGATTTCGTTTTATTTAACGGGCCATTGATAACACACTGTTAGCAAAAATTCAAAAATTGGTAGGTTGGATTATTTTCTGATTTCCTTAGACGGAAGGCTTTTTCTGACGAATGCTGATATTGAAACATGTTGTAGGTCAGACCATTCACCTGTTAGTATAGAACTACAATTCTCAGAACATGAAAAAGGGAGGGGTATTTGAAAATTCAGTAATGGCTTGCTGTATGATCAAGAATATATAAGTATTGCACAAAGTTCAATCAAAAATACACGTGAACAGTATATGATACACTCAACTGATAATGGAACCGAATATTCAATAAACGACAAACGTCTATGGGAAATAATAAAACTAAATTTAAGGGGAAAAACAATATATTATTTATCATATAAAAAAATTAACATTGAAAAAGAAATATTTTTAGAAAAAGAGCAAAAAATCTCTACGAAAACGAAAAAATCTGCTGGGGATGAAATTGAAAATACAGAACATGAATTAAAAAGATTGAGAGAAGAAAAAAATTAGAGGATTGATAATGAGATCAAAAGCCAAATGGTTAGAAGAGGGGATAAAAGCAGTAAATACTTTTGCAATTTGGTAAAAGACAATATCTAGAAAAAACTATGTCAAAAGTTATTCTTGATAACGGAACAGAATTAGAGAAACAGTCTGATATTGAAATTTCTCAAAGAGACTTATCAAAATCTTTATACATCCCAGAATTTTTAAAACAGTGAGAAAAAAATATATTCTTTGACAAAAACAATGCATTTTTAAACCAATTTGGTAAAACACAATCAGAAACACCGGAAGGAGAACTGTCAGATCTTATTGCACAAATGTTTTAAAAACAATGAGAAATGGAAAATCTCCAGGAATGGATGGCTTCACAATTGTTTTTTAAATATTTTTGGACAGACATTCGAGACTTTGTGGTCAAATCACTAAAATATGGATACAAAAATGGCAAACTTTCTATCACTCAGAGGCTGGTGATTATTATATGTATACCTAAAGAGGGAAAGTCAAAATAATACGTAACGAATTGAAGGCCAATTTCAATATTAAATGTAGATTATAAAATTGCATCAGTAGCAATTGACATTCGAATACGAATAAAGTCAACTCTTAATTCCATAATAAGTGAAACACAAACAGTTTTTATAAAGAAAAGGTTTATCGGGAAGGCAACTCGTTAAGTATATGATATTTAAGAAAGAACTAAACTGAAAATATCTCTGGCATACTGCTACTTCTTGACTTTGATAAATCTTTTGATTCAACAGAACGGTCGTTTATTGAAAAAAATTACTTAATAAATCTTTCGGTTGGGCAACTCAATAATCAACTGGTTTCAAGCTTTTTATACCATAGCTTTTTGGCCATTGTTCTAGGTTCTTGGAAATTCAACAGGGTGTCAGACGGGGGATCCACTTTTTCCGTATCTATTTATTTTTTTCCGCTGAATTACTTAGTTCGGCAATTAAACAAGACTAAAGGCATCACAATATACGACTCAGAATATCGTTATGACACTTCCAGATCCCCCACCCCCCCCCCCAAAAAAAAAAAAAAAAAAAAAAAAAAAAAAAAACAGATGAAATACAATCATCTATTTTTAACTTTATATGGAACGAAAAAATAGATAAGATGAAACGAAAAATTATGTACAATGATATTGCTAATAGTAGACGTCGGGTTCCCTATATCGAATCTTTTTATTGTGCACTTAAAATGACATGGAATAAACAATTGATTAATCCTTTAAATAATCCATACATATTTGAAATGTCTTTTGTTGGATATGCTCGAAAAGGTGGGAGGTGATAAAATCCTATCATAAAGGAAATGGGTTTACTTGAATGTTGTCTAGGATTAAATTCTTTTTGGAGGGATGTTTTTCAAAATTGGGCAAAATTAAATCAGTCCCTCACAACATCCCCGGGTGACATAATCTCTCAAACCCTATGGTATAACTCTAATATTAAAATTGGAAAAGGAACGGTATTTTTCAGGAATATGGCAAATTGTGATATTTTTTCATTCATGATATTATTGATGAACATGGTATTTGTCTGAGTTGCAGGAAGTGTAATGAAAGATGTGGCTCTACTATTAATCATGTAAACTATGCAGGGTTAGTAAATGCTGTACCCAAACAATGGAAACATTTTAAATGTAATATTTTTGATAAAATGATTAAAAACGATAATATACAATGCCGAAAAAGAAAAGACAAAGTCACTTTTTTTACAACATGTTCTTAAAGTCAATAAAAGAGAAACATCTTAGAACACAAGATTTTTTTCATAAAAAACTGAATGTTCAAATACATGAAACAGTCTGGTACGAGATATATAAATTACCTTTTATCATAACCAGCGACTCAAAGTTACAGTCCCTGCATTTCATGATTAACCATAATATTATTTTCACGAATGATCGACTGGTCAAATGTAAATTCTATGAAATAAAATTATTATGTACTTTTTGTTTTGAAACACAGGAATCTTTGGTCTACTTGTTTTGTGAGTGTAGCTATAGCCTATCGGTTTGGTATGGTCTTCTAGATGACTTATATAAAAATGTGGTATATACATTGACAAAAAATTATACAACTTTGTTTTTGGCTAAACGGATCTACCAGTTAAAAATACATTATTAATCTCTGTTTTTTATTTAAAAATATATTCACTCATGTTCATTCAGAAAGACCATCACAAACTATAAAACGGCGTTGCAATTAATCAAGACTACAGAAATAAATACATTATCAATCTTTGTTTTTTTTAATTAGAAAAATATATTTACTCATGTTCGTTCAGAAAGACCATCCAAAACTATAAAACGGCGTTGCGATTAATCAAGATTGCAGATGTTTTCCTTATATATGTTAAGTCCTAAAAAGGCTAATTATATTAAATAGTCATGGGAGTTAATTAATTTAGAATTTGATATGGATGAATAATAATGTTTAACTGAGAACAGTGTATTAATTTTTGTGAGAGGTGATAATGTATGGAAAATTAAATAAAAACTATTTTAATCCCCCCACCACCACCAAAAAAAAAGATTCATGTTTCTAAGATAAATTTTAATATCTATTTAAACTACTGGCAACTTCTTAATTCGAGTTATCAGGGAGTATTCGAATTATAGAAGTTTGGGTGATCGAAGTTGTCCGGATATAATTTATAAAGAAAACCATTCAGGACAAAATAAAGACTTTGAGTTATGTTTAGTATTCGAGTTTGAGCTATCTGTGTTCTACTGTATTATAAGATGGTCTTGATACTGAAAAAATACAAAATCTGAGATTTGCATGAGAAGCATTTATATTTCTACTAAACACGAAACAATAATGTTTTTTTAACTTTTGGTTGTACCGACATCGTGGCGTTTGATTACTTATCTATTTATTACTTATGAATTCTACATGAACTTATTCGAATGTTTTATGTACCAAACTTCATCGTATATGCGTTATAGAATAAAAGAACATTTAAAACTATTATAGATAAGAAAAAAAGTGGTTTCCTAACTGTGCTATTCTTATTACAGATAACCAAAGTCTTGAACAACAACAGACAATAGATTATGAGATGGTAGATTTAGGTAATCGCAATGATAGCGATACCAATTCTTCTGAGATGTATACAGAACTTAATAATACCTAAACAACCATTGAGGTATAAAGAAATAAAATAGAGACCAATAATAAAATTCGACTTATTATTTAACATTTTATTAGATATCTACATATTTTTCTTTTAACTACTTGTTTGTTGCCTTCGATGAGATTTATCTCTGTTCTGATTATTTAAAACAAAAACCCAAAACTCAATACATTAAATGTAAACTTTGTTTGTGATAATGTTTTCAACATGGCTACTTGAGACTCATTCATGATAATAGTTATGTTCATTTCCATCTAAGAGAGTTTAAGTTCATTAACATTATTATATTTGTGTTTTAGTATTACAACCGTTTTTATTATTCTTATATACATTCATTGGCTTTAGCCAAGTAACTTATAAGCTAGCAACTACCAAAGTATGAATATATACGATTTTTTTTTCTTTCTTTCTTTCTTTTGTTTGACATTGTTTTTGTTATCAATACAGTACGTCAAATAATTTAAATGAAATATTAATGTATTCTATTATATTATAACTCATATTTTTTTTCTAATAAATATATAGCACAAATACCAGTTGAATTTTGATGTGCCAGATGTGCACATTTCGGAAATTCATTCCTCATCAGTGACACTAAGACCGAAAAGTTTGATAATAAAAAACATAAGCCAAACAGTTGGAAATCAATGAATCTAAAGTTCCAAAATTATGTTAATCCAAATCAAGCTAAGGAATGCTTTGCATGAGGGAACAAACCTTAGTTTTAAACAAATTTTACAATTTAAGGCAGCTGAAAATTTTGTTAAATGGTACATTTTCTGACAGCAAAAAATACTGCCTACTGAGTTATGGATACCCTCGGGGAGTTTTACTCCACCAGCAGCGGCACCCACTCAGGAGTAGTAAATATATAGCACAAATACCAGTTGAATTTTGATGTGCCAGATGTGCACATTTCGGAAATTCATTCCTCATCAGTGACACTAAGACCGAAAAGTTTGATAATAAAAAACATAAGCCAAACAGTTGGAAATTAATGAATCTAAAGTTCCAAAATTATGTTAATCCAAATCAAGCTAAGGAATGCTTTGCATGAGGGAACAAACCTTAGTTTTAAACAAATTTTACAATTTAAGGCAGCTGAAAATTTTGTTAAATGGTACATTTTCTGACAGCAAAAAATACTGCCTACTGAGTTATGGATACCCTCGGGGAGTTTTACTCCACCAGCAGCGGCACCCACTCAGGAGTAGTAAATATATAGCACAAATACCAGTTGAATTTTGATGTGCCAGATGTGCACATTTCGGAAATTCATTCCTCATCAGTGACACTAAGACCGAAAAGTTTGATAATAAAAAACATAAGCCAAACAGTTGGAAATTAATGAATCTAAAGTTCCAAAATTATGTTAATCCAAATCAAGCTAAGGAATGCTTTGCATGAGGGAACAAACCTTAGTTTTAAACAAATTTTACAATTTAAGGCAGCTGAAAATTTTGTTAAATGGTACATTTTCTGACAGCAAAAAATACTGCCTACTGAGTTATGGATACCCTCGGGGAGTTTTACTCCACCAGCAGCGGCACCCACTCAGGAGTAGTAAATATATAGCACAAATACCAGTTGAATTTTGATGTGCCAGATGTGCACATTTCGGAAATTCATTCCTCATCAGTGACACTAAGACCGAAAAGTTTGATAATAAAAAACATAAGCCAAACAGTTGGAAATTAATGAATCTAAAGTTCCAAAATTATGTTAATCCAAATCAAGCTAAGGAATGCTTTGCATGAGGGAACAAACCTTAGTTTTAAACAAATTTTACAATTTAAGGCAGCTGAAAATTTTGTTAAATGGTACATTTTCTGACAGCAAAAAGTACTGCCTACTGAGTTATGGATACCCTCGGGGAGTTTTACTCCACCAGCAGCGGCACCCACTCAGGAGTAGTAAATATATAGCACAAATACCAGTTGAATTTTGATGTGCCAGATGTGCACATTTCGGAAATTCATTCCTCATCAGTGACACTAAGACCGAAAAGTTTGATAATAAAAAACATAAGCCAAACAGTTGGAAATTAATGAATCTAAAGTTCCAAAATTATGTTAATCCAAATCAAGCTAAGGAATGCTTTGCATGAGGGAACAAACCTTAGTTTTAAACAAATTTTACAATTTAAGGCAGCTGAAAATTTTGTTAAATGGTACATTTTCTGACAGCAAAAAATACTGCCTACTGAGTTATGGATACCCTCGGGGAGTTTTACTCCACCAGCAGCGGCACCCACTCAGGAGTAGTAAATATATAGCACAAATACCAGTTGAATTTTGATGTGCCAGATGTGCACATTTCGGAAATTCATTCCTCATCAGTGACACTAAGACCGAAAAGTTTGATAATAAAAAACATAAGCCAAACAGTTGGAAATTAATGAATCTAAAGTTCCAAAATTATGTTAATCCAAATCAAGCTAAGGAATGCTTTGCATGAGGGAACAAACCTTAGTTTTAAACAAATTTTACAATTTAAGGCAGCTGAAAATTTTGTTAAATGGTACATTTTCTGACAGCAAAAAATACTGCCTACTGAGTTATGGATACCCTCGGGGAGTTTTACTCCACCAGCAGCGGCACCCACTCAGGAGTAGTAAATATATAGCACAAATACCAGTTGAATTTTGATGTGCCAGATGTGCACATTTCGGAAATTCATTCCTCATCAGTGACACTAAGACCGAAAAGTTTGATAATAAAAAACATAAGCCAAACAGTTGGAAATTAATGAATCTAAAGTTCCAAAATTATGTTAATCCAAATCAAGCTAAGGAATGCTTTGCATGAGGGAACAAACCTTAGTTTTAAACAAATTTTACAATTTAAGGCAGCTGAAAATTTTGTTAAATGGTACATTTTCTGACAGCAAAAATACTGCCTACTGAGTTATGGATACCCTCGGGGAGTTTTACTCCACCAGCAGCGGCACCCACTCAGGAGTAGTAAATATATAGCACAAATACCAGTTGAATTTTGATGTGCCAGATGTGCACATTTCGGAAATTCATTCCTCATCAGTGACACTAAGACCGAAAAGTTTGATAATAAAAAACATAAGCCAAACAGTTGGAAATTAATGAATCTAAAGTTCCAAAATTATGTTAATCCAAATCAAGCTAAGGAATGCTTTGCATGAGGGAACAAACCTTAGTTTTAAACAAATTTTACAATTTAAGGCAGCTGAAAATTTTGTTAAATGGTACATTTTCTGACAGCAAAAAATACTGCCTACTGAGTTATGGATACCCTCGGGGAGTTTTACTCCACCAGCAGCGGCACCCACTCAGGAGTAGTAAATATATAGCACAAATACCAGTTGAATTTTGATGTGCCAGATGTGCACATTTCGGAAATTCATTCCTCATCAGTGACACTAAGACCGAAAAGTTTGATAATAAAAAACATAAGCCAAACAGTTGGAAATAATGAATCTAAAGTTCCAAAATTATGTTAATCCAAATCAAGCTAAGGAATGCTTTGCATGAGGGAACAAACCTTAGTTTTAAACAAATTTTACAATTTAAGGCAGCTGAAAATTTTGTTAAATGGTACATTTTCTGACAGCAAAAAATACTGCCTACTGAGTTATGGATACCCTCGGGGAGTTTTACTCCACCAGCAGCGGCACCCACTCAGGAGTAGTAAATATATAGCACAAATACCAGTTGAATTTTGATGTGCCAGATGTGCACATTTCGGAAATTCATTCCTCATCAGTGACACTAAGACCGAAAAGTTTGATAATAAAAAACATAAGCCAAACAGTTGGAAATTAATGAATCTAAAGTTCCAAAATTATGTTAATCCAAATCAAGCTAAGGAATGCTTTGCATGAGGGAACAAACCTTAGTTTTAAACAAATTTTACAATTTAAGGCAGCTGAAAATTTTGTTAAATGGTACATTTTCTGACAGCAAAAAATACTGCCTACTGAGTTATGGATACCCTCGGGGAGTTTTACTCCACCAGCAGCGGCACCCACTCAGGAGTAGTAAATATATAGCACAAATACCAGTTGAATTTTGATGTGCCAGATGTGCACATTTCGGAAATTCATTCCTCATCAGTGACACTAAGACCGAAAAGTTTGATAATAAAAAACATAAGCCAAACAGTTGGAAATTAATGAATCTAAAGTTCCAAAATTATGTTAATCCAAATCAAGCTAAGGAATGCTTTGCATGAGGGAACAAACCTTAGTTTTAAACAAATTTTACAATTTAAGGCAGCTGAAAATTTTGTTAAATGGTACATTTTCTGACAGCAAAAAATACTGCCTACTGAGTTATGGATACCCTCGGGGAGTTTTACTCCACCAGCAGCGGCACCCACTCAGGAGTAGTAAATATATAGCACAAATACCAGTTGAATTTTGATGTGCCAGATGTGCACATTTCGGAAATTCATTCCTCATCAGTGACACTAAGACCGAAAAGTTTGATAATAAAAAACATAAGCCAAACAGTTGGAAATAATGAATCTAAAGTTCCAAAATTATGTTAATCCAAATCAAGCTAAGGAATGCTTTGCATGAGGGAACAAACCTTAGTTTTAAACAAATTTTACAATTTAAGGCAGCTGAAAATTTTGTTAAATGGTACATTTTCTGACAGCAAAAAATACTGCCTACTGAGTTATGGATACCCTCGGGGAGTTTTACTCCACCAGCAGCGGCACCCACTCAGGAGTAGTAAATATATAGCACAAATACCAGTTGAATTTTGATGTGCCAGATGTGCACATTTCGGAAATTCATTCCTCATCAGTGACACTAAGACCGAAAAGTTTGATAATAAAAAACATAAGCCAAACAGTTGGAAATCAATGAATCTAAAGTTCCAAAATTATGTTAATCCAAATCAAGCTAAGGAATGCTTTGCATGAGGGAACAAACCTTAGTTTTAAACAAATTTTACAATTTAAGGCAGCTGAAAATTTTGTTAAATGGTACATTTTCTGACAGCAAAAAATACTGCCTACTGAGTTATGGATACCCTCGGGGAGTTTTACTCCACCAGCAGCGGCACCCACTCAGGAGTAGTAAATATATAGCACAAATACCAGTTGAATTTTGATGTGCCAGATGTGCACATTTCGGAAATTCATTCCTCATCAGTGACACTAAGACCGAAAAGTTTGATAATAAAAAACATAAGCCAAACAGTTGGAAATTAATGAATCTAAAGTTCCAAAATTATGTTATACCAAATCAAGCTAAGGAATGCTTTGCATGAGGGAACAAACCTTAGTTTTAAACAAATTTTACAATTTAAGGCAGCTGAAAATTTTGTTAAATGGTACATTTTCTGACAGCAAAAAATACTGCCTACTGAGTTATGGATACCCTCGGGGAGTTTTACTCCACCAGCAGCGGCACCCACTCAGGAGTAGTAAATATATAGCACAAATACCAGTTGAATTTTGATGTGCCAGATGTGCACATTTCGGAAATTCATTCCTCATCAGTGACACTAGACCGAAAAGTTTGATAATAAAAAACATAAGCCAAACAGTTGGAAATCAATGAATCTAAAGTTCCAAAATTATGTTATACCAAATCAAGCTAAGGAATGCGTTGCATGAGGGAACAAACCTTAGTTTTAAACAAATTTTACAATTTAAGGCAGCTGAAAATTTTGTTAAATGGTACATTTTCTGACAGCAAAAAATACTGCCTACTGAGTTATGGATACCCTCGGGGAGTTTTACTCCACCAGCAGCGGCACCCACTCAGGAGTAGTAAATATATAGCACAAATACCAGTTGAATTTTGATGTGCCAGATGTGCACATTTCGGAAATTCATTCCTCATCAGTGACACTAAGACCGAAAAGTTTGATAATAAAAAACATAAGCCAAACAGTTGGAAATAATGAATCTAAAGTTCCAAAATTATGTTATACCAAATCAAGCTAAGGAATGCTTTGCATGAGGGAACAAACCTTAGTTTTAAACAAATTTTACAATTTAAGGCAGCTGAAAATTTTGTTAAATGGTACATTTTCTGACAGCAAAAATACTGCCTACTGAGTTATGGATACCCTCGGGGAGTTTTACTCCACCAGCAGCGGCACCCACTCAGGAGTAGTAAATATATAGCACAAATACCAGTTGAATTTTGATGTGCCAGATGTGCACATTTCGGAAATTCATTCCTCATCAGTGACACTAAGACCGAAAAGTTTGATAATAAAAAACATAAGCCAAACAGTTGGAAATCAATGAATCTAAAGTTCCAAAATTATGTTATACCAAATCAAGCTAAGGAATGCGTTGCATGAGGGAACAAACCTTAGTTTTAAACAAATTTTACAATTTAAGGCAGCTGAAAATTTTGTTAAATGGTACATTTTCTGACAGCAAAAAATACTGCCTACTGAGTTATGGATACCCTCGGGGAGTTTTACTCCACCAGCAGCGGCACCCACTCAGGAGTAGTAAATATATAGCACAAATACCAGTTGAATTTTGATGTGCCAGATGTGCACATTTCGGAAATTCATTCCTCATCAGTGACACTAGACCGAAAAGTTTGATAATAAAAAACATAAGCCAAACAGTTGGAAATCAATGAATCTAAAGTTCCAAAATTATGTTATACCAAATCAAGCTAAGGAATGCGTTGCATGAGGGAACAAACCTTAGTTTTAAACAAATTTTACAATTTAAGGCAGCTGAAAATTTTGTTAAATGGTACATTTTCTGACAGCAAAAAATACTGCCTACTGAGTTATGGATAAGTGCATTGATTTCACTCCGGACGATATTTTGCAATACAGACCGGAGGCTCCGGTCGGTATTATCTTTGCTAACGTCACACGATTATCCTGGATGACGTCATATATCATTAACAAAAATACATCTAAACCCGAATGATTTATTCAGTTGATTATCCCAAACACAAAGTTACATCCAGGAACGGTAACTGTAATACGTAAACAATTGTTATCTTAAAAGAATTAATTAATTCCAGAAAAATGCTAGTATCTATTTTGATATGGTATTCATTAAGTATAATATAACAAATATTTCATAGGGTTGCAGGCTATATTTCATTTTATGGACCGCTCAGCTTCGACTCTGTTCACAAGATATTTTCGATTGCCTGCCCGGTCCATTAACAGAGATATAGCCCCCACCCCCATGAAATATTTGTTTAGTAGTCTTCCTCATACTTAGTTTTGATCATTAAAAGACATAAAATAGCTATCAAAAATATGTAACTTAAAATTTCGTTCATAGAAAAAAGTAATTAACACAACATATTGCAAATTATACTAAAGAAAGTTATACAGTGCAACAGCCAACACATATGTTAACACTATAAAAACTCCCGTTGAACGTTACACAAAACAAATTGTTGAAATTTAGATTTTCGCAAAATCATCATCTTTTAGTTGTTGCACGGAACAGCAGTTTTTAGATTTTGTTGAAAGCAGAAAATCCATTTACAGTAGACCTTTTACAACAATTACAATTTACAATTGATAAGAATGAGGTGAGTATTAGAGCAGTGTTTATGCAAATGGTTTAAAACATGTTTCTAAGATTTTATATCAGTAACATTGACACTTACCTACCATTACCAAAAAAAATCTTAAGCTTTGCTGCAAATGTTTGTGATAATTTTTTTTGAGGATTCAACAACAGAACTTACCTGTTATTGTATTTAATTGCATTGGTATTTAAAAAACTTAATACATGAAGTTGAAGTCGATAAAGTATTTGATTCAGAATAACTTACTTACTGTTTAAGTAATCAAAGTATTTCTCTATGACGATTAAAAATACGTTGATGTGACATTAGAAATCAATAAAAAAAAATGAAAGGTTAATATCTTAAATATTTGTTTTTGTTGTCCAAGACATTAATTATGAGATTGCCAAGTGTCAGGGTAGGTGGAACAGTGTTCAGTTGCCGGATGACAACAGGACAATTTTACATGTACAAGACATATACATGTATAAATGTAAATATCTCCCCTTGATCAAGTATCAAGTACAGTAAAACATTGTTTGTTGAATCATATAGTCATCGTTATATATATTTTTTAATTATTTGCAATTTTTTATATTTTACAGTGTGTTTGTGTGTATGTGTGTGAACCCCAATGTTATTCAAATACAAAATTCATATATTTATCTATAATTTTCATATAAGCAAAACTTTGAAAACAATAAAAATACATGTACATTATAAATGATACTATCACTTACGCACAATATCAATACCTTGCTCATAATACACTGAGGCATTTATTATCCGAGAGTCTGCAAATTGTATAAATATTATATGCATTGTATATATATTTAAAGTATATGTATTGCAATTAATTATCTTTTCAATATCAATCTTCAACTTTATTTCAATAATAAAGAATATTTCAATATTTAGGTTCCGTGTATCTTTTTTAGTAGTTTTGTAAAGATTCTTCACATAAATAAATAGTGTCTTTAAGATAAAAGTAAAAGTTTCTGAGGTTTATATTTCGTGACTTTTAATGTTTGTATTGTATTGTATATTTATATTATATGTATTGTAATTATCTGTTCAATATAAATCTTTAACATATTTTAATATTTAAGAATATTTCAATATTTAGGACTCATGTTCCGTGTTTCTATTTTTGGGTACTTTGTAACGATTCTATATATATATTCTATTTTGGTTAAAAGTAAAAGATATTGAGGATTACATTTCCACCTGGTTAATAATCCCAGCCCTATCCTTATAAGTATTCTGTATCAATCTAACATTATCTCACAATATTAAAAGGAATCTAATTTATTAAGTTGTAATGTTGCAGTTAATGTGGGTAATTTATAGTAATTTCCAATCAATTTCTACGTCCAGAATGGAATTCCATTTTCCTGGCTTTTGATGTTTGTATTGTTTTATTGAACACCTTATAAAAGTTTTGAATCCAGTGTTTACGTATAAAAATCATTTTGGAAAAATATGGCATATCAGCCCGTATTATATTGACAGGTTAATTTTAAATAGGTAATTTTTTAATATTTGATCCAATAGACGAGTTGCTTTTAGTTAACATTCTATATAAAATTACATTTCACTCTTCATGAAGAATACCTTATATAAATGTATGTCACTGTCATACCAATACTTGCAGAATACTGTATTTTATATCCTTATTGTACCAGATACTTATGTCCTTAACATCATTTATATTTTCTGGTTTTTGTTTTATAGACAGAAAATGCTAGGTAAAAATATATAAAGCATAATTAAAATCTCTTTTTATTTTTTTAAATCAATCATTTTCACACTTAAGAAAAGTATCAGTCTTAGAATATAAAATCTCATATAGCTTTTTAGCTCACCTAAGCTGAAAGCTCAGATTAGTTATTCCTATCCATCTTCGCCCGTTGTGCATCGTCTGTGTGCGTAAACTTTTAACATTTTAATCTTCTCCTCCAAAACCACCTTGCCAAATTTAACCAAACTTAAAACCATCATGCCTGGGAAAAGGCCTTTCAAATTTGAACAAATAAAGGAGTTATGTCTTTCTGGGGCCCCATAAAGGGGGGGGGGTTGTGAGAAACTTTAAAAATCTTCTCCTCTGAATGAACAAGAGATATACCTTAGCTATTTCATTTATAGCATTTTTAGGTCATCTAGTTTTAGTTTTGCACAAATGATAGCCATTGGGCTCAAAATTGGGAAATGGCAATGCACTTAGTTGGGAAATTGCTAAAAAGTATATATTTGTCACTATATCTTGAAAACTATTAACTTTTTGTATAGGCATATACAGGGTGTCCCAAACATGTTACACTTTTAAACTGTTGTAAAATTTTAATACCTTCAGTTATATTTATGAAATTTACAAAATATAACAAAAAGGTTTTAAATTTTTTGTTAAGCATACATTTGTCACAGTTTTCTTATTAATCACCAAAAACTTTCTCTGGAGAAAAATACAAAAAATGTATGTCATTTTACAATAAATGTTCCAAATGACGTCCTCTTGCCTTCAACATTGTTTGAAAACGATTTCTAAATTTTTTTTATCACAGCTTTACATCTATCAACAGAGATCGATCTAATTCCTCGTGTAATTGCTGTTTTTAGGTCCTCTGTTGTTTGTGTGGAAGAAAAGTACACTTTGTCTTTTAGGTAACCCCACAAAAAGAAATCAAGGGGTTCAGATCGGGGGAGTGCGGTGGTCAAACATTTGCGGTACGACAAGAAATGTATTGATCATCAAGCGTTTTCTCAAGCCACTGAAGAACACAACCTGCAGTGTGTGGCGTAGCACGGTCCTGTTGATACCACACATTATCCAAATTTACAACTTTCCGTCTAAGGGCTGGCAGAAATATAGACTTAATCTTAAATATCGTTCAGAATTTACGGTCACTGCATGACCTTCGGAGTCTTCGAAGAAAAAAGGGCCAATTATTCCGCTTGAACTTAACGCAGCCCATACAGTAACTTTCTCACAGTTTAGAGGTTTTTCCACATAAAAATTAGGTTTCTCATAACCCCAGAATCTAAAATTCTGTTTATTGAAAACATTATTAAGATGGAAGTGGGCTTCATCGGAAAACCATATGGAAACGGTTAAATTCTCGGAGTCAGGTCGACTTAAAATCTAATGGCCAAAGTATTAACGATTTCTAATTTCCGTCTCTTTTAAATGCTGCATCACACTTTTCTTGTAAGGAACCAGTTTTAAGTCAAATTTTAGCATTCTATGAACACTAGATTTGCTAGCAGTGATATTTAGATCATGCAATACCCGTCTAACTGATTTTTGTGGAGTTTCAGTAATAACTCTGTCAATGGCATCAATGTTCTCTTTGGTATAGGCACTCTTTAGTCTGCCAATGCCAGAATTGTGCCTTCTGTCATTTACCTTGCTTTTAACTTCAAACTTCCTCACAAGTCTGTAAATTAGAATTCTGTTGAGCACTGGATGTCGTTTTCGCATGGTTCTGATGACTAAAGCAGCAGATTTATACTCATAGTAAAGTTTGACAGTTTCTGCCAGCTGATCAATTGAAGGTTCCATCTTGAAAATGTGATGACGTCATTATGACGTCATAACTACCTGAATGTTTAACAGATTTTCACGAAATTTTGTGAAAAAAATTAAACTAATATACTAGATGTTGGCAAGAAACATTTATAATTGCTTTTGATTTGACAAAGTTATATATGATTTAAAGTGTAACACATGTTTTGGGACACAAAAGAATATTGTAGGTATTGATATGACGATCAATTTTGGAGATGACCTCAAGTGAGCGTTAAGGCCTATGGGTCTCTTGTTATATTTAGATTCGACTTAAAGGGGTAGCCTTAACCATGCAATTTTTAGTGATGCCATAAAATGTTAAATGTTAATAGTTTTAAAGCCCCCATAGCCCTGTGCAATTATTTCTTATTATGCGATCATTTTTATGGTGCTAAATAAAGTAATAAAACATCATTCATTTTTGTTATTTTTTGCTAGTGGTGGAATTGGATTTGCAATATTAAATATAAGGTTTGATTTAAAAGCTACCAATGGTTTCAATACATTTATTCTTCATCTTCCTCTTTGACGAAATGGTAATTACTGACCAGCCGTGCCACTCTTCAGGAATCCTCCCCATTAACTCCGGTTCTGCGCCATTCTGAGCAACTCAGCCATGCTAATAGCTTGATGTTTTCTAACATTCTTGTTTTTGGTCTCCCACGTTCTTTTTTGCCAGGGGTTGTACCAAAGAGAAGATCTTTTGTAAGGTCGTCTGTTCTGGCTACATGTCCAAGAAATCACAATTTCCTGTCATTGATGTTGTCCAGCAGTCTTCGGCATAGTCCATTCTTTTCCAGAACCCATTCGTTTGTATGTTTGTCCGACCAGCTTACGCGACGAAGTCTACGGTAGCACCACAGTTCAAAAGCAATTTTACTCTTGTCAACTTTCTTCAAGACCCAACATTATGCTCCGTATGTTGCTATTGAAAATACCAATGCAGTCTTTTTGTGCGTTGTGAAATGGATCTGTCTTTCCATATGATGGTTAGCGCAGTCATTCCTGCCTTTGCCATTGCAATACGTTATTCTTTCTAAAGGAGTTAAAAATCTTTTTGACTATGGCTTTAGAATTCATTCGATCTCTTGAAAATTGATGTTATAGATTTATGCCCAAAAAAGTAAACTGATTTTCATTTCCATTTAAAACGATGATTTAAAGTTTATCATTACATTTCTTACATGCAAAACACATTACGTTTGTTTTATTTTTTAAATGCACTGCAAAGTCATTTAAGACATGTAAAGTTTCTTGTAGTTATTACTCTATTCCATCTAGTATGACATTAGTGTAATCTGCAAAAAGTGACAGTTTAATTCATTCATCACCAATTGTAACACCTGTAACATGTTCATTATTATCAGGAGAACGGGCAGATTCTGCCCAAAAAAATTTAGAAAATATAGGTTGAAATGTGGTCACCCTTGTCGACAATTTATTGTTATACTAAAAACCTCAGAACCAAAAGTCTCTTGTAGAACTGCTGACATAATGTTTTGTCAAAATATGTTAATCCATTTAACAAAGAATACGCCAAAAGTTGAATACAACAACTAGCATTTTATCAATACAAACCAAAAACACTGAATCAAAGGCCTTTTCACAATTCAATCATAAACTGTAGCCTAGAATACTAGCATAGTACAAAGCATTGCGTAATACATTAGTCTAGTAGTATCACTATATATTTACCACTGACCAATTCTGTCCGCTCTTTTGAAATTATAAAGGTGAAATCCATTTTAATCTTTCAGCTTTACAGCTAGATGTTTTATATATTTACATATACATATTTACATATAATCGTTAACAAAAATGTTGGTCACAAATTTTAAGAAATTGCTTTAGCTTGTCTTCTCTCAATTAATGTGTAATAATTGTTTAATTAAATTTTTTTAATGTGTGAAAACCCTTATTTATATATTTTAAACAGCTTACTAAGTCGTTATAAAACATTTTAAAATTCAGCTGTAAAACCATCTGAACCAGGACTTTTTAAAAATTATCAGTTTATAAAACATAATGAATTTCTTTATTGGTTAATTCTGAAATTTCTGCAATAATTATGGACAAACGTTACAGATATATTATTTTCTCTGCTGATTATGCTTTCAAAGCTTATTATTGTTTGTAAGAAATTCAACGTTAAATGTCTTATTAAGAATCTTAGTTTTAACACCATATTAGATAATTTTACTTATACCAAAACTAACTTTACCAAAAACGAAGTTCTTTCCAATCAAAGGGGAGTTCTTGAGTCCTCCGTCATCAATTCTAAACAGGAAGATCAAGACCTTACTTAATTATATTCAATTCCAAAACTTCACGAAAAATTCATAAAAGAATCATTTACAGCAGGTTCCTCTAAAGTCCTATCAAATCATTATGAATAATTCTAAGACACATTTTACAGTCGTCAAAGATGACCTTCAGACTTATCAGAAAAGTCTATTCCAAATCTGGCATCAACCAAATATGGATATAATATAATAATCCAAAATTCGGAGAATATGTGAATACCATGTATCCAATTGAGCTAGCAATAAATGATTCGACCGATTCTTGATGTCCTGCTTCATGTTTGGATCTCATCTCAATTATGATGGCCACGAAAGGTTACATCTGAAGCAATGCGACAAAAGTGTTGACTTAATATTCCTATTGTCATTTTTTTGCAGTAGAATCAATGCTTCACCTGCGTATGTTGTACATGTTTCACAGTTTTAATGTTATTGCATAGCTCCTTCCCACTACCGGGACTTTCTACAAAGAAGCAAGCTGCTTAGAATTAAATACCTTACTCAAGGATATTCAAAGCCTAGGCTAATCAAGGCCCTAAAACGTTTTTTGGCCGACATTAGAATATTGTAACAAGTATAAAGTCATTGTATCCAGACTTAAACTGGATATTTTCGAAATATCATAGTTTCATGTTCCTTTCCTTCTCAAATTTGGTTTAACACCTGACGAGTAATCTAGATAGACAGGATTTGCTTACCTTTCCGGAGCACTCGACCATACTTTCTGAATAGGAGTTCACATGTATAACTTAATAGACCAATGGGTTTTGTGAAATTGTTATTTAAATCCATTATTATATTGAATAAAAAAATGTATAATTAAAATTATATCTTAGTCTCACTGCAAACAGAGCGATCTTTGGAAAGGTTTTAAATTGGACTACGGTATTTACTGAAAAAAATGTTATTATTAATATGTACCTGCCCAAATTTGTGTGTGATGTAATATTAATTAAACATTTCATTCATTTTAAGCGGTTGTACAAAACATTAGAAAATAAATGGTGTTGAAACGTCTTGTTTAGTGTACAAAAGTAATTGCAATGCATTAAAAGTAAAAAATTACTTTCATGTTCAGTCAGTTAGAAAATATTTAGAGACACAAGGTACTGCCCACTGAGTAATGGAAACCTTCGGGGACTTTTTATCTATTTTAAATTATACAATCTCAGGAAATCTATCTGCTGTGTCCATGTCATTCGAGTTTTAATTTACACAGCATTTTAAAAGAAGAAGAATATCTGTACATAAAAGTTCAGATTAATTTGCCTCTTACAAAAAATCAAAACACAATAAAACAATATTTCAAACAGCTCGTTTTATCAAGTCTTAAAACTTTCGCGATGGACTTATTCTTGGCATTAGACAATGCAACGCATAAGAACGTCTAAAATCAAGCACTTTATTTATTCCATGGTAAATTTGCGCTATAACTCGTTTAAATCATATCAAAAGCTTAAAATTAAATTGACTACATTCAAACTTCTTTAACACATTAGAAATCCTATTTACCAAACATCTGTCATGCATACAAGCTAAGAAATATTCATATCCATTTAAGAAAAAACAACATTGAAAGTAAACTATTACTAGTTGACAATTGTATGAGATAATATCATCTGATGAAAATATTTACGTTTGATAACTACCAACTAAAAACTTCAATATTTTAACTCAGGTGATAAACGTTACTGTTTAATTTGAAGTAATTATTAACCATTGAAATTTTCTTTTTTCAAAATTTTGTGTCATACATGTATTAATGTTCTTATACTTCTGATTTATTTATAATATTTGATCGAATTTTGTTGCAATATATTGATTCGCTAACCTGTTGAAATTGAAATTGATAAAATAAAAACATAACAATCGAAAATATGCAAAAAACTTTATTTGAAAAAAAAACCAATATCCGAGTAGTATGTATATAACGAGTTAAAAATATGTAAGCTATAACAGTAAAACATTTATACCATAATGCATAGATTAATAAAAACGATATGTTCAAGCATATGGACACAAAATCAATAAGAAATATAATTAAAGTAATTAACATAATTTCATAATTTGACTTGGGTATTATAAAATATCGTACATATTTAAATATTAATTTAACATCTTGAGAGTTTGATTTGTGTGGTCTCTGTAATGATACAAACTTTGAAAACAAAACAACAACACACTTTACTATCTTAACCAAGTTCGTAATCAGATTTTTTAACAAAGAAACTCTTATAAACAAAATCAAATCGGCAAAAGCTTTATCAGATGTGACAAGATTATATTTGTTATGTATGTTTGTGATATTGAAGATTCCCCAGGATTACTGATTAAGTAGAGTTATTTATTTCTCATTGACCGTATGGCTATCCGTGTTTAATGACACCTTTGTCTTTATTCAGTTGGATAAGATATTAAGCCCTACATTTACTAACTGAGCATTTGTAGCATATCTTACATGTTCTTTTAACCCACTTAGCATGTTCTTTAAACCAACTTTAGAATAATTTTGAAATTATGTCCCCAAGTAAACGATTTATTTTATATTAAAGTTTCAGAAATATCAAAACGTTAAACATGTGTTTGTATATATGGTCTTAACATTTGAATTAAATTCATAATCTTTCTTGATTAATATCACACACACACACACACACACACACACACACATATATATATTGTTATAGTTTAGAGTATGAAAAAATGGTCATGCCTTGATCTTCAAATATACATTGTTATGATCCTAGAAAATTAATTGCTATTAATTTTTGGTTTCGTTTGTGACCTTGAATGTTAAACAATCTCTGTTTAATAAATATAATAAAATTATTAGCTAATACACCTTCCAAAACATAAGGTTATTAGTTTACAGGATGATTTATATAATAATATGTATTAGTCTGAAGGCCATAACCTGTGATTTCAAACGGTTCCTATATCAATGCTTACAAATGATATTGTTAGTGTCTATACGAGTATAAAAAGATAATAATTTCTTAATTAAGTAGTACTATTTTGGTTATTCAAACATCTTGACTTGGTCTTTGGTATGATAACTTTGAACTAGAAAATATTATATAACTACCTCAACTATTCTAATATAATATTATACAAACATTTGCGTTTTTCGATTAATCTGTCAAATATTTTTACATTGACTATTGCAACTGAAATTTCCAATTCTAATTATTTATAGCACTGCAGCTTCAAATTGTTAAAAATTAAATCAAGATTACCCAGAAAATTTATACATGAGATACTTTAAATGAGTTTGTTGGTTACTTTAAAAGATTCTGTGAAGTTTTTCCTTTTTCGCTCTATAGTCATACACTTATACATATAGCACATTGCAAAAAGAAACATTAAGATACGATTCAAAACGTTAATCTCGTTTTGAAAATACAATCCAATAATAAGGGTTTTTATTGGTAGCACATATTGGTTACTAATATTATTATGTTATTAATGTTTTAAATTTTGAAGAAAAGTAAATATTAAATGCGATCTATTATTTTATTAATTGTGTAAACAATGAAAAATCCTGAAAATCTGTTACGATTTCAAATCATCCTCTTTCTTTTTGTGGCATTCTCTGTGTAAATGTTGAAGAAAGTGCTTTTGTAAAAAACTGTAACTCTTAGTTCTAAAATGAAATATAAATAAATAAATAAAGCAATCACAATTAATAAAAAGCTATTTTGACAAACATGATTTATATATATACTATGAGACAAGGTAATTATTCTATTTTTGTTAGCACAAAACTACGTTTTAAAACAGAAGAAGATAACTTTAATTTTATTTGTACTTTACAATAGCTAATTCTACGAAGAGCATTAAACATGTATGGGGAAAAAAGGACAAACTGTGGCGGAATCTTAATACAATATTTTATCATAAGAAATAAATGTATGGCAAAAACCATAAATTTCTTATATTAATTATTATTTCGACAAATTTTAACCTCCTAAAGAAAAAAAAACCAATTGACATTAAGTAATAGGTTTTTTATTGACATTTAAGATTGTACAATGTAACTTACTTTCGACGAATCATTATAACTACAGCAACTACTAAACAGACTATTACTATAAATGCAGCGACAATCGATCCAATGATAATACCGACATTATTAGAGTGACTGTCATCCGAGTCTTTTGTAGATTCTACAGTATTGGTTTCAACAGTAGTTTCCATTGTAGTTTTAACTGTCCGTCTTGAAATGGTTGAAACGTCTAAAGAAAAGTAAGAAAAAAAGTAAATCAAAGTAAATTCTATTGACACTAAAATTGCATGTATTGATAATTGCTCTTTGATTTATATACTTCAAACACTAAATTGACTTTCTTAATAAACAAAATCAGAATAAACTTTTGTTTTTGGATTACAGAACTTTTCCTTAAACAAAGCTTCTCATAAGACCTTTTCTTTTTGGCGTCATAAAACATTTAAAGTGTCAATACAAAAAAATATATTGTGAACTGAATTATTTAACGATTGGATTTTCATCTAACATTGTTGAAAAAACTAAACATATAACGCTCATCATTATGTTTCAAACGGCTAAAAGCAAACATAATTCAACCAATAACAATATAGTTATTATTGCTAATATTTAAAACACTAAATACATTTATAAGAAAAAACGAAAACTGATGTCTTCCTTTGTATAAAAAACTGTTACCCTTAAATAAGAACATCATTATCTTTTTGTTTAGTAATTAATTTTTTTGCCTTTGTGAATTTGCATTTAAATTTGATGCAAAAATAATTTTCATTTTATGCTTTTAAAATATTATAAAAAATCATTTTTCAGTAATTATACGTTCTGATAGAATATATTGACAAACGTAAAAAGGATATTATAACATTAATATAGAAAATTAATTGAAATTATCAAGAAATACCTTTATAGAGAGGACATGTTCAAAACATATTTAACTTGACTTACTGGGATTTGGTTATTATTTATTTTACGAATGTACCTATTGAAAAATCGTTTTTATTTGATTCTTTTTTTAATTGAATTGATTTTAGGACGTTTGAAGAAACTAGTGTAAGTATTTAAAAAACTCTCTTACTTAAAGAGTAATTCGTGTAGATGTGCAGTAAGTAAATATCAGAATTTTCTCTCATAATTTGTAAGTATCTTCTTATCGCAAAAGAGTGTAATTTGTTATAACGTTATCAATTTATATTATATTTTTTCCATTTTTTAAATATTTGAATTAAAACAACGTTAGCCTTTTTTATGACAACAGATGCCTGCTTTAGATTACTTCGTATATCTGTTATCCAACCAGACGATTACTCAAACAATTTCTAAATGCATTTTATAGCTTATATTAAATCAAGATCATACCGAAACAGTACGCCGAGTACATTACATCAGATGGTTTCAGGTAATACACATTTAGTGAAGGCGAACAACTTTTAATTTTGACTGACATTTCAGCTACACAGCCTTCAACCCACCCTGTAACACATGCTAATCCAAATGTAGTTTCATTAAGTCTAGCTGGTAATGCACCTGAAACATATGAATGATATTAGGTTGACCCCTCTTTGTGTTATGTATGAGAGAATGGAAAACGAAACATTTGCTATAAATTTTCAGACTTTGCAGAACAAAGGTTGCAGTGAACACAATGGCGAAATTAAGGCATTTTCCGCTTTCTTAATAACTTGCCTAAAGTCCTTATGGCTTAACTCTACCTGTAAGGAGGACATTACCCTTTTTGTTAACACATTATTTTTGCAAACATCAATTAAGCCTTTCACAACATTATTGTTGTAAGTTTTATTTTAGCTATCTTAATGTTCCTCTTCTAATTCAACGTCAAAGGAATCCGTTTATTTACAGAAAATAGGAATGAAATTTAAGAAAATGAATCTCATGGATCTCATTAAGAGTTATCTATTTAAAATATATATATATATATATATATATATATATATATATATATATATATATATATATATATATATATATGTTATATATAAAAGTACAGCTCAGGTGGATTCGTGAATATCCACCCGCCGCGGTATTTTTTATTCCGAAGCAGTACAATTCGTGGTGGATGTCGGTGGAAATGGACGGTTTTGCCGGTATGATTAGTTCACCGAATAGTCCACCGCGACCATGACTTATGAGGATTAAATATGTATAATCGAAATTTGCAAACCGTTTTTTCGATCTTCATTAGTAGTTTTTTTCAGGATTCACTAAGGAGAAAACACTAATGCTTGTTATTTTTACTTAGTTATTTATGCCGTTTGATTGAGTATAGATCTACATTAGAATAATTATATTGATAAAACATCAAATCTAAACAGCTTTGTTATTTTTATCTGTAAAAATACAAATTCAAGAAATCAATCACAGCTTTGTTATTTTTATCTGTTAAAATACAAATTCAAGAAATCAATCCAAGGCTTCTAAAACAGCACCAATTTTATTCGACAAACTTTACGTCAGTTCCGAGTCACATAGGCAGGTTATCAGGTGCTTAACCTGAAAACTTAGTCGAATGATCAGACTGCAAATCTACTTTTTATAAGAGAGGAAGGGGAACTAAACCATCCTTGTTCATTGACCTTTTTTAAGTTAAATAAAATAATGTTAATAAATGTACTTTCAGATAAGAATAATGCAAACGTATATCATTTCAAAGCTTGAAAAAAAACCTGCGACCGAATTACAAGATCGTTATGACAGCGAGCACTAAATAGCCAAGTTTTGTCGTCCGTGTATATTCTGAATAATAAGCGTTTTAATAATTTTTTCACTGAAAACTTCATCTATATACTTGAAAAAATTATTTATTGTTTTATATTCAAACTCTTCACTGAAAATAATAAAGATAAAAAAGAAGAAAATGTTGTTACAAACACGTGATCGCGGATTTTATATTATAAATTTATTTATTTATTTTGACAACATTACTAAAATTCCTGATTCTTAAGTTATCTGTTTAAGTTAAAGAATGGAAATCCAAAGTCGGTTTGCAGCGATCTAAAAATAGGATGTTGTAAACCAAACAGTTATTTTAAATCTGTCATAAAGCAAAGTACTTCTCCCATCTCAAACAATATTTTTATTGATATTAATTATCTGTGTATAAAGTACTTCTTCTCCCGTTTTAATTTGCTACCTGGTCACGACTGCAGACATGATTTGAAGTCGAACACTTGAAACCTCTAACGTGTGATGATACGCATATTACAGGTGATTAAGAATATGCACCCTACTAATTAGCGTTTCAGTTTATGATCTCATCAGTTAATTAGTTTATCAGTAACGACTGATCTTAATCACTGTTTCTTCATATAATCCGAGGCCAATATTATGAAAGAGAAATAAAAAATAAATGAATTAATAAATAAATAAATAACAGTTAAAAAAAGAAAAAAAAGGAAAAAACGGGACAGATTCTCGGGCCTCGTGGAAATGATAACCATTTTAATTATAGTTGTCAAAACATGTGTTAAGGTTAACTGGTAAAGGCACGTGCAATGAAACTCGTGGTCGTATTTTGTTTGAAGTCAAAACATCTTGTCAAGTTTTATACAATTAATCAGAGAAGACATTGCTTCACTTTAAATGTTTTTGGAATTAGTAACTCTACGATGCAATTCTTCTTAAAACGGGGATTTACATATATTTATGGAATAGATATTAATACACGTTTGACTAACAATTTTAGGTAAAATATATATATTTTTAAATTATCTCCTGCTTCATTTATTTTCACAAAATTACGTGAAACATCTTTTAAAAATTCGTGATTTATTACATTTGTTTAAAAATCATTACATAATTCTTGAATCTTACGAGTTTTACAATTTAATCGTGATATAATTATGCACAATATCGTTCAACAACTTAATCAATTTTCCATGTAAATACGCCGTATGGTCAAATCATTCATGTCTATGAGTACCCATGACGGATTAAGTGTATTTCGTTTTAAAAAATCATCGCGGTGGACATTTTTTCTGCAGGTGGACGATTTTACCATCCACCGCCGCAGAAATATTCCTAATCCTTTTTTCTTGATTCGCAGTGGACCGCGGTGGATATTTAATCCCCTTTAATCGGTAACCTTGTCCACCGCGGCGGGTGGAAATTCACGAATCCACCTGAGCTATACTGTATTAATAAAATTGAATAAATAAGGCAGCTTTAAACTTGTTAAGATATAATTTGTTGTGCATAATTTGCTTATGATCGATCTGGTAAAAAATCAGAAAATGTATTACAAGACTTTGCAAAGCTTGGGCCCTTAACGAATGTTTTTTTATCTTTATTGATCATGAGTTTCACAAACAAAAAACTTTTTTCTCTGTGTGTTTGCGTGTTTGCGCGTTTCTGCTTAGAGTTTATTAAAGCGATTAATTGCTTCATCTTCATCATCATCATCAGACCTAGGCATTGACAGGCACAATTAAACAAAAGTCTGCTCTCTCTCTCTTTCTTGGGTTGGTGTGTGTAAGATTCACAGAGAGAGAAAGAGAGAGGGAGACAAAGCGGTGTGTGTGTGTGTGTGTGTGTGTGTGTGTGTGTGTGTGTGTGTGATAAATATCCATTGTAATAAGTAAGGGTTACAAACGAAAAACATGTTTACCTTGTAACCAAATTCCACTCATTGCTCCACATGATTTGGATTGTGTTAATTCTGTTAAAGGCATGTTATATCCTTTCGTTCCATACCAACCCTCAACTAATTCAAAATCATTTAATGTTTCTTCCAAGGAAGATAATAACGTAGTTGAACTTCTTTTTGAAATGTCCGGTAAAGGTCTGTACATTAAACATGGCTCTGTTACCAAAGGTGCTGTAATATATATATATATATATATATATATATATATATATGTGTGTGTGTGTGTGTGTGTGTGTGTGTGTGTGTGTGTGTATATATATACATATATATATATATATATATGTGTGTGTGTGTGTGTGTGTGTGTGTGTGTGTGTAATTCATCAATTATTGTATTAGGCAGAAAAAAAAAGAAATTTCCAAATGTTCAACAAATGTTTTTACCTTCTTAATCAAAGTTTTAGAGGGAATGCTTTTGATGATAATGACGTTATTTACTTACAAACAACGAGAAGCATAAATAACGTAACAAAATTTGTATCAAACATACCAAATATGATCCAATGTTCATCCAAGTATAATTTGCTCAATAAATTAAATATCAATTTGAAATGAATATCATATCATATAGTAATGAGTACATTTATTTCGTTTTAAAATGGTTTAACAAAGATCATTTGAAAAAAGTGAAATGGCAATAAAATTCGCGGAGAAAATAACTTGTAAAACGTATAAGAAAAAACAACATATTACACAGATGAACTACGTTTTTTAAAATTTATTGTGATTTCTTTTTCAGTCAGTCTGCTGCATATAGACTTCTGTTTGCATTTAACGGATTAAGTCAATATTTTTATAAGCATTCTTTCTTATGAATCTAATGAAGACCCGCCTTTCCTATATAGTTTTGGAACGTACTGTGCTATTTGTTCAATGTGGGTTAAAGTGATTTATTCATGGACTGTTAAGATGATTTTATTCGAGTATCAGAACACGTTTTGTTGACATTATTCCTGTCTGAAAAGTTAAGTCCTTGAATAAGTAATTTTCCACCGGTTTCTTCAAATATGTTCTTACATTTATACAGAGACGTCATAAAACAGACGCTGGTGACTTTCTATAAAACTGTTATCGATAAAACAAATTAACTAATTAGGAAGTTTCATTAATTTAACTCGGAGACCGCAAAAGATCAAATTCCTGTTCAACACATACTTTTTTCGACTTAAAAGTTTAGCATAAAAATGACAAAAGAGATTTAAATAACATCTTTATAACACTTTTCTCTGTAGTTCTAAATTTCCCATTTGCAGTAAACTGTCGTTTTATATAAGTTTAAAAACTCCATTAGGTGCCAAATGACAAAAAGTACACATCAGTTATAGGTAGTAAGATCTTATAAAAATTTAAACGTTCGACTTGCCCGAAATTGGTCCAATTTCATGCGAAACTCACCAGAACTACAACTTTATGTATAGATAAAACGAACATGCTGATCTTCTTCATTATTTAAAATTATATTAGTTTTTGGGTTTACATAAAAAATTATTAAATGAACAACTTACGGACATTTTCGATTCTTGTCCATTTAAATGTATCGTTTTTAGGTAAACAAACTTCTCTTCTGTCACCCTCCATGTGGGCACCGGACTGAACACATTTTCCATCAATAAAACAATAACCATCCTGATTAAATAATACATAGCGTATTAGAATATACTATAACAGACATTTTTGTGCCTAAAGAAAGTCTCATTTTGAACGTGGTTTTGTATGGATCGCTTGTTGACCAGTTTCACAATCATTCACATAACTGATTGTACACTCAACTCAAATATTACCATTTTTGCTTATCAATATTTAAAAAAAAAATAAAGTTTTATGAAACAATATTTTATTTTCTTCAACAAAACTGCACACAATAATTTAGATATAACATAAGATATTCATTTTTAACTATGAAATGTCTTCAAAATTGGCAGTGAAATTTTCCAGAATTTGAGTTGAGTGTACAATCAATTGAATGTGAATGATTGTGAAAACGGGACCAGGCACCGGTTTTACTCAACTCAAATTAAGGAATATTTCAGTGTCATTTTTAAGACGTTACAAAGTTAAAATAGTATGTTATATTTAATTAATTTTGTTTAGGTTTCTTGAACAAAACAAAATTATGTCGCATTAAACTTATTTTGTTACATAAATGATTAGAGAAAAATGGGAATATTTGAGTTGTGTACATTTGGAAAAAAGATCGTGAAATTGGGACTTATGTGATAATTGGGGCTTTTGGTTTTAGAAAAAAAACCATACTATCATTATTATATGTTTTTCATTTTTACTAACTGAATCAATTGCAGTTGTTATTGTAATACATTTGAAATTATTTTTGGATTATCGATAACGATTGAAAGTCAAACGAACTCAAGAAAGCTAACGATAAAAGCTAAATTTACTTATAACATCCAGAAACAGTGATGAACTTTGAAAAACATAATATACAATCGTAATAAATCAATTTAACAATAGTTTATCAAAAATGAATTTTCATTCCAAACAAGAGTTAAACCTATATGAATGTTAAGATAAGATTACCTTCAATATATACTTATTATATACAGCAGATGTGACTTGGCATCTCGAATCGATTAAAGCTATTTCTTTCTCGATTCCAAACAAGATTCCATCATTTGCAATTGAAATAACATGACGTTCAAAGAAAACAATACTATTATTCTGTGTCTCTCGGCGTCTTCTAAACCCTGTTGTTGGACACTTGACTTCAAACGGACTGAGAGCTTCGCCTTGTGCTCTCATAACTGTACTTGGGTTTAGTGTGAAACCATTTATTCCAATCTAAAATCATAACAGCAATTATAATGCAAAAAAGTTAGAATTAATGCTTGAAATGTAAACATGATATATAAAAAAGTCATATATAATGAAAAGTTATCGTTCTTGTCGTGAAACTGTAAATTGAAGATGGTTATTTATATACGCAAAATATAATATATAATTAAAAATTTGATTTTGCTGACATTTTTTTCTAATGAAAAAAAGATATCTTTGTATAATGGTTACGTCATTTAAGTTGAAAGTCTCGTTTCAAACAACTTCATGCAAATATGTATTGGAATGGCTTCGTGTAATTAATTAGAATGGCTTTTGTTGGTCAATTCGTCTGATACACACATGAATTGATTACATACGCATCTGCTATTCGAATCATAACACAGTCATTTCTGGTTATTTCTGGTTGTTTTTTCTCATAAAATCTGAATTTATCCACCAATTCAGAGCCGACCATCCTAATTTGAGAATCTTAAATGGAATGGTAAATATTATAAATTCACTTCATATCATTCAGATAAATGAAATTGTTACATGACATATAGTCGGCCGTATTCCAAATCCTGTTCTCAAAACAGTAAAATATTTCATCAAACAAATGTAATATTCTGACTTTTTAAATTCACTTTCGGTTATTATATCCAATTAGCATTAAAATAAAAGTAACTCTAAAAACCAACGTAGGAGAAAACTGCAAAAATAATTATGATACAATTCTCTCTGATTTCAATTTGGAAGAAATTTTCTTCCTATTCACTCATTTTTTGAGTATACGTTTTTGGAATATGGCTGGCAATGTTTAATTTTTTAAGATTTAAAACATTATTATAAACAAAATTTACCTTTTGAACTTTGTTTTTACAAGTTAGTTTTGGGCTGTCGATAAAATTTTCACCGTATATATGAACGTAATCACATGTACTGTCAGCGGTATCACAGATGTTATCACCAACGTCAGGGTGCACCACAGGTGGTCTTAATGTCTCAAATGAACAGTCGGAACCACCAAAACCCTCTTTACAGTGGCAAGTACCTAAAACAAATAGTTACATATACAGGTCATAAGGTAATAACATGATTTTGAAAAACGACGTTGATTTAGATATTTTTTATATTTAAATCGCAAACAAATCAGTTTAAGAATCTCTTTGTAAAAAGGTATCTCACAGCAAAATTTATTTTAAAACAATCGAATGATTACTTGACATGTATTAACTTGTCTTTAAAATTTGATATTTTGATATCGTGCTGCAATGCCGTTAGCAAAACTTTTTGAGTCTATTTTATGTGCTATTTTGTTCTTAGGCTGATTAAGGCGCCTATAAGGTCAAGTTAAGGAGTATGTATATTTTATACAATAAAATAACTCCTTATGACCTTTACATCAGTCTCCTGATGAAATAGCTGATATCATGTCCGTTGAATTCCAATCGTCTGTTGAGGAACCTATGCTTCCAACCTAATAATCAAAGACCACAGGGTGG
The DNA here is from genome assembly GCA_029721355.1 of Tegillarca granosa. Lineage (NCBI taxonomy): Eukaryota > Metazoa > Mollusca > Bivalvia > Arcoida > Arcidae > Tegillarca > Tegillarca granosa. Next base: position 11,823,811 of record CM056602.1, on the reverse strand, counting down.
GTTATGATATTCTTATGAGCTTACGCTAGTGTCATGACTAAGCTACTTGACATTTGCTAATTACACTTAAAATATAAAATTACTACAAAGTAGTATTTAGAAAACATTTAAAACACATGAACTCCATTTCAGAAAAGTTTCTTATCTATCGCCTGTGGAAGGCACTATTAGAAATTTCGACATCATCATAAATTACAAGTTACACATCTTAATTAACCCAGAAGTGATTAAGGTTTTGATCGGTATTAATTGTTAAATATTTTTATCAACTCTAATTTCTCTTTTCTTTTTCCTTGTAAAATGTATTTAAAAATAAAACTAACAGCGCAGCATTTTTTTTTGGAATGTTAATCAATTGGTCGTGTCTGTGAAAAATCAAGAGTTAAAAAAAATATTGTTTTCGGAACATCCTTTCTTGTATAATTATGCTTTGTTGGTACTAACATTAATTTAAATCTTTAAAAATATTTTAATTATTTGTCGCTGTTTCAGCCCTTAGTGTCATTGATGAGGAATGGATTTTAGAAATGTGCATATATTGCATATAAAAATTAAACAGGTGTTATTGTTAATATTCACAACCTTTGAGCGGATTCCACTGCTTGTGGAGTAAAACAACCCGAAAGTCCCATAACTCAGTAGGCAGAACTTGCCGTGTCTTACTTTTTCTAAATTATTAAAGATAAATGCTAAAAAATTTATAGCTGGATTAGGATTTATAAAATTCTATTTTTTTTTCAAATGATTGAATTATCTATTTTTTTTTATCAATTTTCGTCCCCTAATATTCTTTGTTGCCTTTAATTGTTTTCAAGTTGTTGCTTACTTACATGCCTCTTTTGTGCTTAGATTTTGTTAAATTCTCAATAACATACCGTTAACACATTTCCCATTGTCACTACAATCATTCGGGCATGTTATCTCCTTTATAACATCAGCTATTGACTGTCCGCCTTCTATGATGGTAGTGTTTTGTAACGTTGTGTTCTTCTCTGCTTCATGAATACATTGATGGGTCACGGCGTCAAGAGCGTCTTCGGCCCATTTTGTAACACCTGTCACCTGGTGTAAAATAAAAATAAATATAATGATGAAAAGGGAGTTAAAGTTTTGTTTAAATAGATTTATTTATTTCTGCAAATTTATTTATATTTGTAAATAAAACAACACTGCATTAATCAATGTACATGTGATCAATAACATACAACATATGCATAAACGGCCTTCAAGGAAATCATATTAATTATTTTAATTAATGTTTCTAAATATACTATACATATTTAATATGTCAATGTAATTTTATTTTCCGACAAGTAAAAAGTACAAAAAAGACAAGTATAAGAGTTTACGAAACATTTAGATACGTGCATTAAGATCAAAAATACAGTTTTCAACTTCTTTGGTATTTCGTATCCCCGGTACGTTAGTCTGACAATACTCGAATGAGTTAGATTTACTGAATTTTGCCAGACATATAACCCGTGCTTGTTCTTCGGAAATAGTCTGCGCTACCAATGATCGCTGAAATAAAAAAAAACAACAAGACTTTCAATTGTTTGTTTTTATTTTATATGTGTATATATTTGTCCATCTATTTGTTTGGATTTTTTCACACAATTATTTTTCTTCATTGTTTTAGTAAACCATGAACGAAAGGTTTTTATGAATAGATAACTTGCAAATGACATTTACACCTAAATCGTGTTATTGCTCCTACATAATATTACCAAAATGTTCAGTCGAATTGGTTACTGTTTCATATTTACCGTTGCCTTCTTACACAATACCCATCAACGACAGCTAAATCAAACAGAGTAAATTGAGTAAATGCAATGTTTATTGTTTTTACTGTATAATTTAATGTTTTCAAGTTCAATGATATAGCTACTGGACAGAGTGCTAAGAGATTATGATATTATAAAGAATGGTACCTCATTTTTGTTAAAATACTTTTATTTATTTGATTATTTATTTATTTATTAATTTTTTCATTCTATATACTAGGGTACCCAAATGCTTGGTTTTACGAAATAACCATATGTTGCATATTACGTTTTTGCAAACACTTAATTGCGCTTCAACATTCAATTTTAAAATTTTCATATATTGAAGTTTAAAGACATTCCTACCTTATTGCGTTTTAGGGCCCTAGATATTCTGAGAGAATGTAACTGAAGTTTTTTAAGTTGATCAACAACATCTCTTTTTTTTCTTGTTCGCTTAACAAGGCACATCCTTTGCTTCTGCTTGGGACTGCTGCATTGCGTGAAAAGATTTGAAGAACATTCACTTTTTCCAACATTTGAATCAGGCTTAACATCAGCCGGACAGAAGCATGTGGAAAAATTGTACGTCTTCAAATTCTCTGTCAGATTCGTGTTTTCAGATATTAACGGGAAAAACCTATCTTCCGGTTTTATCCTACATGAAATAAAAAAGAAATATGAAAAGAACACCATTCTATGGAAATATGTTTGAATAATTATGACTGGGGTTGCAACTTTGACAAGTCTTCTGGAACCGGAGTCACTATTATAGCTTTTCCTGCTGTGTTTGCATTCCTTCATACTGCTGGTTTCTGTAGCATTTAAAGGGCGCCTTTTTCTTAATGTTGCTTCAAAATCGGTATGGATATGCTAAATTTATATATAGGAAAAATAGAATTACTGCTTTTTGCCAATTTGCAAAGGTCACTTGATTACATTATAAAACTATATCGTTGATATAAACTAACCGACTGAAATCATTTCTCAAAATCAAGACAAAAGAAGAAAATCAATGTTAATTTGCATTTGAACAAAGTTCGCAACAGATCAATAAGACATCGTATCAATGTTGTTAAATGTGTGTAATATGATTACAATGGGATTACTTTTATAAATGAGAAATAACGCTCTTGGTTAACTTATTGTTACGAAAACGTTTTTCAACTTACGCATACAAGTCTATAAATTCATTTCTACATTCAAACCGTCCACACTTTGTAATGTTACCGTAGTCAATACCATCAACAACGAAATCATCATCGCGTTTTCCACTAAGGTCTCCACATAGTCCTAGCACATTATTCAAGTCTCTTGGAGCAGCATTTATTGCCACATTTATGTGATATCCATAAGAAAGTGTTACTGTTACTATAGCACCAGTTGGTAGAAATATCTATGACATAATGCAACAAAGAAAAAATAAATTAAAAAGTCTTAAGTTTAAACACCTTTGTGAAACCTAAGTCAATTTAAAATGTCAGACTTCAAGCATAAATTTTTTATTAAACACAATTTTCTCATAATTATTTATCAATATTACTAATTCGGAAACAAACATTAGCAATAAACGGTAAAAACACAAGGGCAATTTAAATACATTTAATTTGGAAAGCCACGTATCTTCTTTTGCTGTTTTCATATTTTACAGCGTAAATTGGACAATAGTAATATATACTTTTACAAGAATAAAATGTCACACAGCAAAATGAAAACTATTTTCAATGATACAGATGTACATAGATCTGTTTGGCAACATCAATGCATATGCGGTTGAAATGTAATTTTAATTGGTACGTTTGTCATCTTAAGAAGTTCTTTTTATTTTTTTTCATATTTTCTAAAATGATAGCACAAACCTGGAATTTTTTGTCACCATCCCGATACACTTGTAACGCGCCATCACCACAGTGCCAAAAGTTGAAAAATGTATGATTCGGACACGTTGATACAACAAATATATCTGCACCACTACGTATATACACACCACATGGACAGTGAGCGTTTGGTACGCCCACTACGCATTTTTCAGTCTCAAGTTGGACCTAGAAATAAATCACACTTTTAAAATGCCTTTAATAATCGAACAATACTGAAAAGTTTTTGAAGGACTAGATGGAAAATACTAGCATACCAGCCCATGTCCAATAACTTAAACAGTTAGTAAAATAGTTCGCATCTTGTAATATTTAGCTGATTATCGAGATTGCAGTTATTAGAAAAAGATGGTACAAAGACAAGCTTTTTATCTTCAAATCATCCACCAATTGAAAACATATCGAGAAGATAAAAGCTGCCATTAAATCCTACTATACAACTTTATACAAAATTAAACAGGTATGGTAAAGAAATATTTAAAAAATGGTTGTAGAAGAAAAATTATTAAAACGTTACAATTATAAAGAAAATATATTTAGGAATAATGACAGTATAAATCAACCTAACACAAGACATTTTGACACCAAAATATAAATATTTAAATAATGCTTATTCATTGTCTAGTGTCATGGTACATAAGTCAATAGAAAAACATTTGTTTTCAGGTTAAAAAAATGTTTATCCCTTTCGGATGGAAATGTAAATTTAATCTTCTTTGTATATTTATTTTTTCACTTTTTATTAAATTGTGTTTTATTGTTGTTTGAATTTCTTTGTTAAATTATAAAGTACATAGGTGAAGTGAAAATTTTTTCATCGAATTTTAAACGGTTCCAAAACTTTCCTTGCAACAAAACTTCAAACTTTACCAGGGGTAAATCAGACAAAATGTTGAAAATATTTGATTGACAAATGATGAAGTTTATTAGCGTTCAAGAAGAATGTACAGAAAACAAATAGTAAAACAAAATAATGTTTTTCATCCCCCTAAATGTTGAAAGGATACAAGCATAGTCGTTGAGCAAACGCCGAGTCGGAAAGGAGAATAAATGTTAATTTCTGGCTATTTGAAGGTACCTTAGAATTTGAAAAAAAGTATCAATTCTTTAAATTTTAGCTACGATTTACCTCAATTGGAAGTTCTTTGTGTTTGTAAAATGTATAGATTCCTGATTTCTGCATTTCGTATGTCCTGACAATTATAAATGTATGTACATCTTTAATAAATTTGTATTTACCATATCTTACCTTTAAACTCTTTTTGAATAATGTGTATCTTTTCGAATGGTGTACATGATGTTGAATATGTAATATGGTTAAATTGGGGTTTTGAAAAGTGTTTCAAGAATAAAAACAGAAAAACGTTTAAGCAATGTAATAATCTTATAAGATAATTTTCAAGAGATTGCTTTAAAGAATGGATTAAATTTTTAACTCATTTGTAAGGTGAAAAAGAAAAGTTTTTTGATTTATCAAAAAAGAACTGGATTGAATAAAAACATTCGTTTTATAGTAATTTTTCAATGCATAATGACTACGAGGCCCATTGACCTTGATTCTCTCACATGAATAAATTTATTTTTTTATTGTTGGCAATAACACGATTGATTGTAAAGTGTAATAGTCCATATAATTTTGTTCTAATAAATTTTCATTCAAATCAGTTCAATAAAAACAAATAGTGAAAAATGTGCAAACACAAACATTCACAAATCGTCCTAGGTCGTAAGCGCACGTGCACTTTGGCTAGGATGGATAAAATCTAAGCATTTATTTAACTTGAAATTTAAAGCTAGAGAAAAACGTATGTAACTGTGGAAAGAGTGATCAAATATCAGTATTGAAAATTAATTTTCACCTGTTATATGAAATGTTTTTAATAGTTACAGATTTCAAAAAAAGTCTTTATACAACAACTGGTGTACAAGACATAACCTAAAATCAAATTCTGCTTTTAAATATATCACTATATAAAACAAAAAACTAATTAAAATATAACTCGTTAAAGCTCGGTTGTTGCTTATACCAGATTAACTGAAGTTTTTTCTAAACATTAAATTTTTTGGTGTACGATTTGATAAAAAGCCGGTAATAATAGTTGACAAACGTAACATGAAAACGGCAATAACGATTAAATGACATCTTTTATGTTTCGAAATTTAATGTTAACTACATGTCTTTTCACCATGTATATTTACAAAATCTTAAACAATTACTACCACAAATGATGTTTAACAACACATTTACGATTGATCTAAAAACCATACAAAATATTAAATTAAACATGTTATGAAAATAAGCAAATGATTTATACTTTTTTAATTTAATTGGCAAGTTATAAATAAAGACCATTTTGGTAGTTGATACCTACGTTCCGTCAAAAGTCGTCATATGTGGATCGCAATACGCACTACATGTTTTCCTTTGCCAAGAAGACGTGTTATCTTTTACATAAACCTAGAAGAAAGTTTTACTTATGAAAAAAAGTTCAATTATTTCAATCAAGAAATTATAAACATTAATCAATAATTTTCAAAGAACGCTTTAATAAATCAATAAAAAAATTATCATAGTGTTAATACGTTTTTTTTTCTTTCTTTTTTTCTTTAGATTTTATAAATAACTTAAATGAGCATTTATAAAAAAAAAATCAAAACACGAATGAGCATCAGATTATGTATTAGGCATTGTCGTCCGAAACCGTCGCTATTTTAACAGAATTAATCTATAAAAGATTATTAGTGTTCTACGGATACATCGACGTTAGTTAAATGTTTAATATAGCAAATTGAATATATTGGTAATAGCTTTAATTTGCATCAAAAGAAGGAATTAAAAAAAAAACTTTTAATTAACTTTTGTTCTTTTTAGTTAAAGAGTTAAAGTTATCAAAAAAAATTTTATGTTATTTTCAGGCGAACGATATAGTTTTGTTTGTAGGTTGAGAAATTTCACGATATGAGAAATTGGAATTTTGACTCCGTTTTTTGTTTAAAATCCATTACTTTTTTCTAAGTGAGAAGTTCAAACGAAGAAAAGTTGCTTTAAGGATATGCAATATCTATCTCCTATACTGGACTAAACGTAACAAAATACAAATCTTAAAACACAGGTCATACATACATGAATATCGTCTAGCTCATATTCACTCCATAAATAATCAAAGTCTGCACCTGAAACTCGCAGTTTGATTTTGAAATACGTTTCTTGAAGTTTGTAAACACCATTATCAGTCTGTGATACAGTCCATTGGAACTCCTGTGTCCAATTCCTCTTTTCACCATTCTCAGTTTCATTAAACTTTGTTACTTGTATAACTACCCTACATCTGTTAGCGGGTTTCTTTAACATCCCCTGTGGGTCCTTTACAACTGCAGCGCTTGAACATGATGTACCTAATGTGTAGTAAGTTTCAATAAAGGCACGACAAGGATGTTTTGCAAGAGAGTAATAAATACATCCAAAGGGCACAGTAGATACAAGAGAAATGGTAGTTTCTTCTCCTCGTTGTAAAACAACTTTAGGTGTTTTCACCTATTTTATAAATCAAAAAAAAAAAAAAAATAGATTAATTAATTAATTAATTAAAATATTAACAGTCAAGAAGAATGAGCATTTATGTTTAGATTAAGGGACAAATATCAGGTTAAAAACTTAAATAAAAAGAAGTCCCGTTTTCACCATTTCAACTAAATCTGAACTTTTGTTTTTTCTTGTTTTGTTAAGTCAACATTAAAAATCACCTACGCCGATGAATTGCAACAGTTACTAAAGTAAGTGAATGTATTCGAGTACAGTTTTTATTCAACATGGATTAATTTAATTTTTTAATTTATTTATTTATTATTATTATTTCTGCTTATGGAAAAAGGTGATTGTTCTTATTTATCCTTGATTAAATAAAATAATAATGATTAACATCACCGATAACTCATTTTTTCTCAAACCAAATCTCTTGAGAAACATAGGAAACAACATTCCTCCCTAATTTGAGGTTCAAGGCAAACAAAAATTGGTAAATCATCACTGAATAGAATGCATCTGTCTTTACGCATGGTCATCGCTTGAATGTGGTAAAGGATAGAAATATTTCAAACAAACCCTGATTGAATTATAACTGCCTGTATGCATGAATTATAAGGATGTAAGTTAATTTCAGTGATGAAAGAGACAGTACAGATTCTCAAAGAAGTTGGTAAACGTTTGGTAAAAATATCCTTTTTTATTTATACTTTATAAAATAAATAATAAACTATAAACGGTTTTATAAAGGATAAATGTTGTTAAATAGATAAATACCAATACCTTTATGCCTGCAAAAAAACCAGCACTATGCACTGCACTTCCGGGTAAACCGTTTAATTCTGCCAATGCCTTGACACTACATTTTATCTAAATATTTTTTTAAAAAAATCATTTTTAGCACGGGTTTTTTTGCCTTCTTTTTTGTTTTGTTTTTTTTATGTTTTTTTTTACTTTATCATTATTATCTTTTTTTATTTATTACAATACTATTAAGTCGTTGAAATTTATAAAATATACTAGACTAATAGATACAAGCAACGTTTTTATTCTGGAAAAAAATATATTTTTTGCAAATCTTTCAAAAGAAAAAGAGCAATGACTTTTTATCATTAAATTACCTTTACCATAGAATTTAATTTCCAATACTTTTAACATTTCCCTGCTGATAAAGTACTTTAGCATAATAACTTTAAAAATCTATGTAAATAGATTGTTGCAAGCTTGGTAAATTTTATTTGGAGAAAATAAAACCGAGATTGGTAAGCACTGCATTTTAAAGTTACGTCGTCTGATTTTAAAAAAACATACGAAAATTGATAGTTACAGATCATATTTTCACAATAGTTCTTACCTTTACAGTCCTTATGACAAAATCAGTTTTAAGATTGTTTAGGAAGTGTTTGAAAAGTCAATTTTGGAAAAAATAACCGGATACACAAACAGCATTTGAGAACTATACATATAATTATACAAAATGTGGTATGCTGGCAACAAAACTTTTGAAAATAATTGTATACGTACAACAAAAACATTTGCCTACGGAAGAAGTACAAAAAAAATAACCTTACAATGAAACTAATTTTTTAATGAAAACAAATACCAGTTAACATTGACCTTATTCTGTAACTTAATAACAAAATATTTATATATTAGACAACAATATTATATACTAACTGTAATTTTAAGTTTTTACATATCTTTAAAAATTAGAATTTGCATGCAGGCAATAAAACCACAATGTACAAAATCTTTCAAAAAGTCTTAGTATTCAAAAATGATGCTTTTAATGTGATACATACATACATACCCAACCTTAGCTTGCTTTGTATATTTACAATAAAATTATTATTAACATTATTTAACAGCAGTTTTTGTCATGAATTATTTCAATTTCTTATACTATTATCATAAATAACCTTAGTTTCGAATAATAGTAATAACAGTACAATGATTTATTTATGAAAGACCATTTTTAGAACCATCAACAGACAAAAAATCACAACAGAAATATTTATATAAAAAATACTTAAAAAACTTGACGTGTTTAACTTTAAACAGATACAGAAGGTATTGCTTATTCCCGGGGGACTTTCTCAAACAAAGCGTTATTAAATGTACATAATTATATAAAAAAATTAATAGCCAATATTTACATTATCAATTAACAAAAAAATGTACTTACAACAAACCCCAGTTTCTTTATTTCTTTCTTCTTTAGTTGTTCCTCTTTGATTGCCAATTCATTCAAATTTTCTTTGTTCTCAGCTATTTTAGACATGATAAATTTATTGTTTACAAACCAGTTGACCTGATAAACTAATCCTTCTTTTATGGGAAAGAATGTGCATTTGAAGACTAATTGTGGTTTTTGAAACTTTATATTTTCTTTACTACTACTGTTTTCAGGGTCATCCCATTCAATGTCAACCAAAACACTCACAGAATTTGCTACATAATCCGGAGCAGGAGCGATATCTACAATGTACAATATATCAACATAACGTACTACTGCATTTCTAATTTTTTCAGAAAAAATTCTTTTATTTAGATAACAAATACGATTCAAAGTCAAACTAGCAGAACATTTATCTAACAACATTAATTTACCTTGATTATAGAAGACCATATATATAAACAGTTGTAGTAAATTTGAGTGGGATGTATTAGTGTTTTAAAAAACAAATTGGGATATTTTAATTGAAGCGAAGGCCGTCAGTAGTAGAAAAAAAAAATTACCACACCGAAACTTCTGATCTTCCATAACTTTTTCAAACCTAAGATCCATTTAAAAAAGATTCGTTGGGTAGGGATTGTGATTCAATGTGCTGTAATTTAGATTATTTGCAAATTAGGTTCATCAACCCAAGAAATGAGCCATAGTAAATGTGGTTAAACCTTGTGATTTGTAAGCAAGCAGTTAAAAACATGTATTACTTCGTAGCGCGAAACATGATAAAAATGTTATAGAAAAACGGAATATTAAAATGTAAACTATTGTTTTTATTTGTATGAAGGTAAACTTGCACATTAAACATCATGTAGTAAACAAGCAAATATAAATATTTACTTGTCAGATTCAAACTTGTTAGATTTCAATACCTACCTCTGTCGTTATCTAATCTACCTAATAAATAAAAAAAATAAAGGGTTTTTATTCAAACCGAGCAAAGTATTCGTTAAAATAAAACAAATATAAAATAAGGTCCATAGTTGTAATAACTTGCATGTACCTGAATAATCATAACATAATGTACTTATTACTATGCAAAGGTAAATTTTAAAAGATGTTCTAATTACCGTGATGAAAATAACTTTAAACATTACCATATAAATTAGTTTTTTTAAGATTTGTAAACGGATTTTTTCATAACGTAGGTTTAAGAAAAATAACGAGAAGTGTTTTACATACATTTCGCAGTTATTATCTATAAGTGTAAGAATAAATATTTATTAAAATTCATTATATTGGATAAATCTATGAACAACAAATATATTAAAAGCATCTAGTCAATTTATTAATATTGAATAATAAGCTTATAGCGTAAATATATAAATGTCATGAGGCGTAAATAGGCAAATACAAACGTAGCCAAGTACATTAAGAACGAACACTAAGGTTTCAAAGCATAAGAAAATAAAAATCCAAATTGCAAACATTTGCAATAAAATATCTGCCGATGTTAAAAAGAAAAACATACAATATGTTTGTCTAAGCATATTTGATTTTTACATTAGTTAAATAAACATAAAATAGTTCTTAATCTTTCTTAAAACTAATCTTCGCGATTTAATTCAACCCAATGGTGACATTAAGGAATCTTTACATCTTAACACCTGGCATAAAGACCCAATATCTTGACACTATCTCTCAACAGTCTATGCGTAACTTTTTTGTTAACCAAAGTTTTTCGTTTGTCGATTGTCGATTAAAGCCTTTCAAAACATAATTATTAGAGGCTGATTTACGTTATCATGACGCATGATTAATGTTTCCTCTTCTTAGATTTACTTATTATCGATTTGGTAATAAAATCAACCATTTGAAACAAAAAGTGTATTTAATATATATATATAAACTAACTCAAAGGTTAAGGTCACATATACAGAATATCTATTACAATACACGTTACAGTGATACCAAATATAATTTTTAAAAAATATCGGTATTCATATGGTAGCGACACTAAGAAAACGATAGAGTAGACCGGTCGGTTGCAGAATTTGAGAGAGAGAGAGAGAGAGAGAGAGAGAGAGAGAGAGAGAGAGAGAGAGAGAGAGAGAGAGAGAGAGAGAGAGAGAGAGAGAGTGTGTGTGTCTTAAGGACAAAACCGATTCTTGGAGGCTGCCGAGGTTGCAACCTAAAAATGTTCAAGGACTATTGGGCGAGTTACAGATATATAGCAAATATAGTTAGCATTTCACAAGAAGCCAAGAACAGATTAAAATAAGGGTTGAAATTAGAGGATGTAACAAAATTTGTCTACCTAGATGCATAAGTTAATAAAGATGATGACATAAGTGAGATCAGAAACAGGCTGAAGAAGTCAGTGGGAGCATTTCATTACACTGAAATATATGGAAATTAAAAGGAATAGGTATGAAAATAAAAATCAATCTTTTCAAGTCACTTGTAACACCTGTATTATTAAATGGCTGCGGGAACTGCAAAACAAGTATAGCAGATGAAAAATTTTAAACTTTTAGAACAAGTGCAAGAATAGGAAAAAGCATAGGGTAACAAACACAGATATAACAATTTAATTAGATTCACAACATTTTAATGAGAGTGGATAGATTACATATAAGAGAGGAAGATAAGAACTGAACTTTACAGCTCTAAGATGGGCACCAGAAAGGAAGATGGCAAGAGAAAGGCAAGATATCAGCCACAGTAACATCCAATTAAGAAAAGATAACAAGCAGGGTGGAGTGGGTCGGGGGTCTGAAAATAGCCAAACAGCAGCAAATGAGGTCTTCTGGTGTGGTTTTTCGCAAAAAAGCTGCAATTATGCTAATGCGGCTTTTAACAATAACTTACTCACACACTTACATTCTGGTGCGGAGAGAATAAAGGTAAGGTTTGGCTGGCATTTGGCATGAAAGAATACATTCAAGTAAAAGATCTTGCAAATGAAAATTCAGAGGGTCCGGGACTTCTTACAGTTAATCTAAACAATGACAATACCCTGGTAAACCCACTTCAAACAAGAAAAAGACTATTCCATTAGCTGGAAAAGTCATGACCTTAATTTTCTAGTAAAGTGATGTAAGATTATCTCCATTAGGGAAAAACAACCAATTAAACATACTATGCCTCCCTTCTGATGCAGTTTCTGGAAAATATGAAATTCTAATACAGCGGGAAAAACAGTAAAAGTAATCCATCAGTTAGCTATTTGTTCCCTAAATAAAAAAAATCGATATAGACACGTGCAATTATCAAAGTAAAAGACGATATATTCATGTTAAATCTGTTGTTGAACTTTTTTTTCTTACACGAAATAAATTATAGGTCTTAGGTAAAACTGAACTCCATGCTATAATTGGCAATTTCCATAATAATTTTTCATTACTCAATTCTTTTTTGCAGGCAAATATACAACTATTTGTCAAGCGTTCTTATTCATTTCCTTAGATGACGTCACATTGTCAACGTTAGATGGTGTGATCTTGTTATAAAAAGCTTAATATTCACAATAAGATAAAATAGAATTAAGGGCTTTATTTGGTTTTTGGACTGACTTACCTTTACCTTGTTTCGATTTTTTCTTATTTATCATGAAATTGCATATTCGGTAAAACTGAACTACATGCACTTATTTGCAGTTACCATGTTGATTTTTCATTACTTAATTTCTTTTTACAGGCAAAAATACAAAGATATTCCAAACATTCCAAACCATTTTCTAAGATAATGTCACAATATGAACATTGAGTGCTGATCTTGTTATTAAAGACAATTTTTCGATATGCATTGTCTACAAAAGCTTAATGTTCGCAATACGATAAAATAGAATTAAGGGGTTCATTAGGTTTCTTAGACTGAGACAGGGGAGGGTCAAGAGCAGTGAAAACATTAGAAAAATTACTGAAAATGAAAACATCAAGACACGTATCATTACAAACTTTTGTTTCAGCGTGTCTGTCTTTTTTAAAGATTCTTTATTATCAGAAGGCATTATCATGATATGACTTTTTTCAATAGTATGCAAAAAGTACTCGGTCTAATCCGACTTTTATTTATGTCATCTTAAAATGTTTGGGAAATATAATCAACTTAATTAAAACACTATAGTTGTTCTGGTCCCACTTTAATTTGCGTTTTATAGTCCTTTTCTGCTTGAATAAATACCTTTGTTCGCCACATTCATCAGTTAAAATATCTATACTGCTTTTCAGCAGCATAACAAACCATCTGACATAATTAGATGCATGTCAGGATTATTATTTTTTTCCAAACACCGCATAATCATCATGGGAACTACTGTTTATTGTGTTAGATACTACCTTGAATTTTATTTTGCGTCACACAAGTAACTCTCAAAACAAAGCGATTTTTGAACACAAAAAAATGATTTAAAATAGCTATGACTTTTATAATTCTTTTAACAATTTCTATGCAGTTTCGTTTTTTATGTTTTATGGTACGTATAACATTTAAAAATACATTTTTCGTGTTCTCTTTAACCTTTATATTTGTTTTTTTAACTTCCACTGAACTATGTGTTTGTATGGATAATTAAAAAAAACGATATTATGGATTTAGCAGAAACAAATACGTTAACATTAAAAATAAAAACATCAAGATGAAACAGATAAAAGGAATAATGTAAGAAAAAGAGTCTAGCCAACAGGTGACAAAAACAAGAGTTATTACAGGAGTTAAAATCATAAGCATGTTTGGGTACAAAACAAAGAACCAACAAAGAATGTTTACGAATAAAAAAGAACATATCATTGAAATAATTGAGGCTAATTTTAATTGATTATTATTATAGATCTTGGAAGTTTAAAAAAAAACATTTTTTGCCCAAAAATTATTTGATTTTAATTGTGAAAAGTTTTGTAAGTCCTTTACAGAATCATTTCATAAAGTTGCTAAAATACAGGACGTTTGATTGCCAGATTAAATTACTAATTATTTTGGTAAAATATAAAGTCACGAAAGATGTTTTATCAATTTAACCCAAACAATTGGCCTTGAAATATAAGAACTAGCTGCAAATAAAAACAATATACGGTTTTAAGATATACCAGGAAGAAGACCTGTTAAACATACTTAGACGCAATTCAGTGGATATTTAACAGGTAGCTTAATTAATGTTTTTTATCGTTAAGTACATACATAATTTATTGTTGGATAAACCTTAAGATAAAATCCTCAATTTACAGTTAACTTCCAACTTAATTATCTAGAAATCAAATGCATTTAATCAACCAATTTATCATATAATATTTGTGTTTACAAATTGTATGTCAAAATCAAAATTCAGGGTCAAAGAACAGAAAAGTTGATTTTTAGGAGCGTAGGCAAGAATATTTCCAATTAAATGTGTAAGGGCTTTAAGCATTAGTGATACGTGATTTCACTGGACTAGTTAACTAGGCAATAGATATATAGGTAATAGAATGGTAACAATTCCTGAAATTAAAATAAAACAAGTGCAAAAAACGTGACCACGTTTGTATTATTTCATTGAATATTGATAATATAAAAGAAAGTTTTGTTATCAACCCTTATGCTTAAAGTTCAACTTATTTATTTTCATTAATGCGAAATGAATTTGATCTTAAGGTTTTTTTTTTTTTTTTCATTTCCGAAACATAACATTTTCGAGGGGTAACATAAAATAAAATCTCTGAGTTCCATTGATATTATGTTTAACTGGCGGTTTAAGATTTTTTTAACTTATGTTTATGTGCCCAACCCTAATTTTAAACAAATATGGTTTATCCTATACAAAAAACTTTATAAAATATTTTAACAGTCATAAGATAATTTTTATTTCCCTATCGTTCAAATATTTTTATCTTTATCTATGCCGAAAGGCTTTTATGAAGTCATGTTCAAAAGTCAAAGGTAGTTGGCCTTTCTAATAATATGACTTTGACTTACCGAAACAATATGCTGAGAAAACTACTGGCGTTGACCGAAGATAGTATATATTCAAGGTGTCTGAACAACGCTTTACTGTTACACTTATCTTATGCATACAGTTTGACAGCCACCCAACTGCACATGCTGTGTCTGTAACTGTCTCGCCGACATTCTTTGGAATTGTTCCTTATTAAAACATTTAAATAATGTCAATAGGTTTTTAAATTCATGTTTCTTCACAAACTTTTGCAAATAATGCAAACAACTACACGCGGTTGTACATTTTTGTTTTTATCCCATACGCTAATGGTTTTATTTTAAATATTACTTTTAATTTAAATAACAGTTTATTGCAATATAAATTAACAAGTGGTCAGAAAGGTGACGATTTGTACAATTATTCAGTTTTTATCACTTGTTAATTTACCTAATTAGGTTAGGTAAGATCATGATAACTTGTTAATTAAAAATAGGTGGTTAATCAATACCTCTTAAAACACATTACAACATTAACAATAACTGTTTTTTAATTATTGTTACATTTTATATAGGAATGGTTTTGGAATAAAACATATCTCTTGCCTTTAAAATAAATTGGTGATATAGTTCCACAAGCTGTAGTCGTTTTGGGAGCTTCTGTTAACATGTCATACCCATCTTTTCCGTACCATTTTTCTTCTAAATAATAGTCATTGACATGTGGTTCGTCTGCAGATCGTACGTAATTTTTACCTCGACGATGTACTTCAGGAATCTCTGTATACCGATTACACTCATCTGGTATCTGTAGCTGTGCTATTTAGGAAATAAAGAAAATTGATGTTTTTTTTAGTAACAATAGCAAAGTCAAAAGTGATACTCAAACAAAAGTTTAAAAATAACCAGGGACATAATTTTTGATGTTAACAAAATACATGACCGTTTGAGTATCCCCTCTATTTGTTCACTATGACAATTCCATGCATTAAATAGAACGAAACAAAACGCCCTATCCAAGAAATTATAACAGCGAATGAAATAAAATTACCTTAATAGAAAAAAGGTTGTGTATAAATAATCTTTCACCTTCAAGCCAACCGCTAACCGTTAACCAGTGTTGGGTTAAATTTCCGTCATAACCTTTGATTTAAGACAAATGATAATTTCTTAATCATTAAAGTGTTTCAGTGTATAGTTGAGACTTTTTCAACATCTGAGTTCCTGCTGGATTTGAGGATGATTAGAATGTAATTCAGTTAAACATTTTTTTGTTTAATCTTTAACAAACTTTAAAAAATATTGTTAAAGGTGAAGTTGATTTTGTAAAACGGTCGCGCGGCAAATTAAAAAAAAAATTAATTAGAAATCACGTGCAATAAAGAAAAAAATTTTTACATATTTACAATTAAAAATAAAAAGAATCATACCCTGTTAAAATATAAAATAGGGCTTTGCAAATTATTGATGAAATCTCTATAATAAGCAAATCCCACACAAAAGAGGATGTTTGGAAAAACAGAAGTTCAACAAGATTATGATTTTTATTCTAATTTATAATCGGTTATCAAATACTCCATTAAACCTTCATTTTTTTCAGTCCGAGTATTTATATTACTAAAATTCAAACACAAAAAAAAAAAATTGTAGATTCCTTTTAGTCAATTTTAGCATTTAAATACTAATTTTATGTATAATTAATGACAAAAATCTTACCTGTGCATCTATATAATGCCAAAATAAGGCATAAAAATCTGAACATACTGTAGACGAAATTCTTATTTACAATACATAAAACCTTTGAAATAGCGACAGCAAATGTGAATCAGAACGTTACCTTTTTAACGTTTTATAATTGTCAGTTTCGTGTTTAAATCCTTAATAAAAATATTGAAGCAACTTAAGTTGGAGTCTTTTTACATTTTATTACACAAACGCCAAAGGTCAAGAACATAATAATAATACCAGGCAGTATAACAACGCACATGTAAAATGAGCTAAAGACAAACATGTATGACAAGATTTTAGAGATTGAAATTAAGTATATAACAGAAATACATGTTACATTTTGTTGTGTCATATATGCACATTTCGAAAAAATTTTCAATACGTCACTACAATAATGTCTTTATTTATTCTCTTCATCTTAAATATTTAGTTACAATCAGTATTTGCAAATTTCTTAATTTCGAATAAATGTTCAAAAAGTTTGTCAATGTATCATTTCTCAGGTTAATATTTAGAGTAATAGTAATATAAATACTTAACACTTTAAAAAATCTTGGTTTCATCAAACAAACCGAAAAAAAGTTATTTTGCTTTTAGTAATGATATTTTCAGTGTTGATTTGAAATTATTTTCATATTAACAGTGGCAATAATATCAACAAGCAATAAGTATAACCCAGGTCATCACAACCAAATACTACTTGTTCTTCTATTCCAATTTGCTTCAAATAAGTAAACTAAAATATGAATAATATTGTTATTATCAAGAACAGGAAGTCCTCTCTCTCTCTCTCTCTCTCTCTCTCTCTCTCTCTCTCTCTCTCTCTCTGTGCTATTTTAATGTTAATATGATCGTCAACTTTTATATGATATGAACAAGAAAACAATTTGTTAGTTTCACCGAAAAGATGCTTACTTTCATATTTTTGACAAAAATAAAATAAGTAATTAATAAATAAAATAAAATACACACACAATTTCAATGTAACGAAATAATATTTGGTATTTTTAATTTTTAATATTGCTCATAGTGTTAACCCTTTAATTGGCAGAGGAATGTTGTAAATTTAACAAAAATTGTACCATATTTTCAGTTCAAAATTTCGGACATCTGCAGTTAAAAACGCTAATAAACAACCCCTATATATTTAGTATCCCTATGTAACATGCTTTACATGAAGGAAGGTAAAATCAAAATATCTGTTACCAAGGCAAGGTAAACAAAGCATTTACACCACAAATGTTTCACATTTTTGCTTGATTTCCAAAAACATTGGTGTTATCTTGATTACTACATACTTGAAATAAATTTCCTTGTTTACAAAACGAAGTTAGGCCTCATTCATATATTGTAGAAAGGTCATTTCAAAATTTGTTTGTTTTCCCCAAAAAAACATCAAATTTCATTTTTTTCTGGTTAAATTCTTAAAAGTAAACAAACGTAATATAGAAAATTTATATTTGACGAAGGAAATAGACCACTATTTCCACGCAAATTTCCTAATGTTTTAAAGATTTTATTACTATGAAATCATATTTCAACTTTACCTTTGTTTAATGAAAAAGTATTCAAAACTATTTTCAGCTAAACCTCGGTTACCATGGCAACGAATATAACAAAAATTACTATAAACGAGAATTTGTATAAAAATCCATAATTTTTTGACAGTGTCTAGATATCAGCAGTCAAAATTCGTGCATTTTGAACAAACAATTTTTATTTTAGCACCTTATAAAAGCTTACATTAAGTAAACCTTTAAAATTATGCATTTTTCAAATATAATAAGATGTCGATTATTACAGAATTATCAGCTTATCGTATAAAAAAGACAGTCATATTTTGTTATTTCAATGGACATGTTCACGTAAGAACACATTTTTTCGACTCAATACTTCAACAGTTGAAAGGAATGATGGAAGAGAAACATCTATTTTTAGAAACCATATATGATAATTTTGTTTTTGCCAGAATTTCAATCAAATTTTCGTTACCATGGCAACAAAAATTGCAAAAATTGGATCAAAACCGTGAAAGGGCATGATATTTAACTATTTATATATTTCATGCAAAATAAACAGAGGTGCAACCCAGTTTTATTCGTTTTGTTAACTTTAAGTTACAGACTATTATAAATTTTCAATTGTTTTACTTAAAATAAGAATGCATAACTCGTACTTTCAAAACTTGAAGCCATCTTACATTTGAAGAAACTCGAGATACAAATTATCTTTCACCTAACTCCTTCTAAAAATACTGAATCAAATTTATAAAATTTGTATAATTATACCAAACGTCATTATTAAATTTTTTAAATTTCTTTGTTAGTCAAAATCCGTTACCATGATAACAGAATCTTGCGAATTTGGTTAAATCGTGAGAAACCTATTTCCTTCGTAAATACACTTACTTATGTTTGAAATAAGTGTTATGTGCTGATTTTGAATGCATTATTTTAATAGAAACTCAAAATCAGCACATGACATACGTATCTGATAAGTGCAATAAACTTTAACTGCTACAATTTGTGACGTCTAAAATTTCAATTTGGATCGAAGTTATGATATCTTTTTTGACATATGCCAGATACTTGATAAAGTTTGTAATTCAAAAACCTTGGATTAGACTAGGTCAGATAGGCAACAGCAGGCGAACAATATGCATTATTTATCATACGAATGCTAAAAAGTCAACCTGACAAACTTAAGGTATTTTTCGGCATACACATGACATAGTTATTGTAATCAATGCAATGCCGTGTGTGTGTGTGTGTGTGTGTGTGTGTGTGTGTGTGTTACAGAGAGGCACAATCCACCGAAATCAAAGGGGAATTATTAACACATTAACTTACAAAGTAAGGAGACTGCATTGATTACAAGGACAAGTATTCCTGAAATTACTTTTTATAGTATTATGCTTGTTAGAATGCTTGAAATGATTTATTCATCACGGAGTTCGTTTAATGTTTTACATGTCATACAGGAATTGTCCTCATATTGCAGAATAATGACACTTTATTATCATCACTATTTGCTTTATTCGTCTTCAATTTTATGGTTAAATTGACGAGAGAGAGACAACGTTCACAACGAATCATACCATTGACCCTGAGACATATTGTCCTTATGGCTGTGATAAACCAATGCCTACGATCAGTTCTATTTTTTCCACAACTTCGACTTTGTATTTATATATTCTTTGTTATGATATATAGTTATCATTTATGAACCCAAGCCAAACTTCTATATTTTAGAAACACTTACGGACGTAGGAGGAGACAAATATTCTATGCAGTGAACATGTGGCGGGTGCATGGGTCATACAGATATCGATCCAGGCATTCAATTGTTTTTTTTATTATTATGTATTATTCTGATATAAAGTAAAATATAGTTTTTTATTTCTTATTTTATTATAATTATTTAATCATTTATTTATTTGCTGCTGCCTGATTCCCCGATAAGAACGCAGTGTACATTTTTATAATCGGCAATGATAAATCCTCAAACAGTTATTTAAATCGCGGTCTACATTATAATTAAAAATGTATTTTGATCGTCCTGGTGTAAAAAGAAATTTTAGAAAAGCATCAAATAAAATTTCAAATTTGTAATTGCGAAAAAAACTGATAAATTGAGTTTATCATCGGGATAATTAATTTACATCGACTCAAACATAATGTTGTAATAATGACACGTAAAAATTTTAATTTTAAATGCAAGTTTTACCTCGGATTCATTTGCCGAAGATTTAAAATTGTTGAATGAAATGAGTTCTTTAATACCAGTTTTTTTTATATGTGTAAAAAAAAGAAAAAAAACTTTTTAATTGCATAAAATTTGTTAATCAAAGTACAAAAAAACATTTATAAAGATGCATCAAAAGAGTCACTATGTAAAATAAGAACAAAACGTTTTGTTTTTCCGGTGAGGGCAAAAACGTCAAAATAAAACATGATAAAAATCAAAAGTGGTAGTTGTTCGAAGTAATGAATTCGATATTATTAATGGCTCAAGTTATGATTTCTTTATATAAATAAAACAACCTTTTCCTGCTCTTCATAAATATGTGGTTTTTATTTGGGTTTGAAACTTAATTTCAAAATTTAAACGAGTTACGTTTTCGGCGCCCCTAATTTTTCACTACGTCAGGAACGGGATCGCTTCGTAATTTTCAACTTAAAAAATCGAATTGAAAGACTATAATTTGTTAGTTTCATATGGCAACAAATTTACACCGATCGGTCAGGTTTTAACAATTTTACAGCAAACACTGAGCAACAGACCATCCAAAAATCAGAATGGCGTAGTGTGGCCTATCTGCCAATTAAAGGTTTAAAAGGATTTTAAATGTTTAGTTTTAATGACATATTAAGTGGTCTTAAACAACTCATATATGATTTTGACCAAATTATTACCGATAAGACTACTTCAAAGAACTCAATTACATATATTAGATAACGCGCAGTAAAAGTATAACAGGTATAAAAATAAAAAATGGTATAAGAAGAAAGAGACCCTAATCAAGCAGCCAATTTCAAATAAATATAAAAAGTTAAAATTGGGAATCTATTGCAGCTTAACAACAGGAGAGTGTACGGGGCTGAAAACATTTCAGAAGAACAATTTCGTTTGAAACATATTTAATTATTATGTATCTTTTTTTAGTTTTTATTAAAGCTTCTTAATATATAGACTAAGCACAAGGGAAATATGTGTTTTCAGTCAGGCTTTTTGCACGGAAAACGCCAGTCAAATAGACCAAATTCCTCTTCTGTAAAAAATAAATAGCTCTGAACACAGTAAAAATCCTAACGGGTATTGCTTAAACAAAACGGACAATGCATTTTAATTGACTATCATACATATAGGATGTCTTTGACAATGACACTGTTAGATACTTCTTTTGATTACTTAATAAAATAATATTCATTTGATTTTTTAATTATCAAAATTCTACTGTACTGAGAAGAAAAATAAGGTTTGACTCTAGTGTGTAAAGAAGCTGTTGATCAGCAATTCATAAGAATGGTTGTACAAAAGATACACATTTTCACCAACCATCTTGATAAGCAAACAAACTTTCAACCATTGGAGCCCTGCATCTATATTTCAGCAGTAATTTAATTATTTTGAGCCTCAATGCAGAAGTAATGTTAAATAATGCAATGTTAAATATTTCTAAAAACAAACTCATTAAAGTACGATACATGTGTTTAACTACAAGAATTCTTTTTGTCGTTAAAAATACGATATCATCAATAACATGAATTTAACGGTTATAAATGCCACTAAATGAATTAAGTATATCATACCCAGTTGAGAATTAGTCGAAATTCTTAATCCGAATATATTCTTAAACATTTTTTAAAATATCTACTATTTAAGAAAACAATAGGTTCATATAAATAAGAAAGCGCATCATACATACACAATTTGATATAGAGGTATCATAGAGTTTTACGCCATGTGAAAGGTTTTTTACTTATATTACAACCAACTGAAAATTATGGAAGAAATCGGGGTTCTTATTCCTCCTTATATAGGGGTTTAAGGCAGGTTTAAGAATAAACGCAGGTATGAGTAATGCTTTTATCCAAGATATGTATGATCAAACCTTCCACTTTACTAGTTGGACAATATTGCTTTTCTTCCGTTTCCGGTCATTCATGATGATGATTTTTTTTCTTATTATCATTACCTGATAGTTTTTTGTCCGTAGGATTTCTGCTAGACGCATCAATGTAATTTTCAGGGTGGGTTCCTGTACTATGTTATCTGGTAAATAAATCCATGGGGTTCAATGGGGGAGGAGCAGGAGGGCAGCGTCTCAAAACAAAAATCACCCAATTTTTCATATACAATTTTTGTTTACTATATAACTATATTAACTTGTGATAAGCATCTCAAGACACGTTAATTCACATAAAGTTTTTTCAAGGGATACCATGAAAAGATAGTGCAAGTTTTGGCATTGTCCTAACTTTTTAGCCGTTGACATCTCCAATCTCCAGCCCTAAAATTTTTGGTTCCCATTGAAAAAAATGCGAAGTTTGATACTAATGAAAAATGCTGAGGTCATTTCTACTGCCGGGTGGGATGGGTGGTGTTATATCCATGTATAACTTTTAAATGGTTGAGATCCCGACCTTAAACTATGTCTTTACTGGTTTGTATTTTTGTTCCATTTAGATCAACCGCTAAGCTTTCATTCTCACAAGAATGGGGAGGATTTTAAAGATTTCTTTATTAATGCTTCATCTTTTGCCAAATTCAATATTCCTAAAACTTACTATCCTTAACATAAACTTATCGCAATTCAAAAAGCTTAATTTCCAAAGCATAATTGCATGTCAGTCAAAGGTACAATTGTTTTAATTCTCGAGTCAATTTTCCATACATATATAGCTTCTGGCTACATCACACCTCAATCAATTGTTTGGTTACACCCTTTACAGTAAATGTTAGCTGTCAATTAATGTTGAGAGGTTGCATCAGGTGATTATGATTAACAACAAATCACAAAACATGATTTGAGTTGTTGAGAATCAAAATCATTGTTTAAATATTTGCTGTCAGTCAAAACATTTTACCAATGTCTCAATGGGAAATGTTTCAACATTTAAGACTGTAGTATAATAGAATAGAAAAAATAACACTAAACTAGCAGTTTTTTTATAAAGATTAAATTTTGATGTGATAAAATAATTTTTAGAGAGCTAGTAAAGAAATGATAAGAGTAACGGCCTGGTTAACTTGATAATAGAACACAATGCATGATGACCACCTCCGTTGCTTAGATGCAGACTCAGTGGTAGAGTGTCTTCCTCAACAGCGGAAGGTCGTGGGTTCACACATCGGTCAGATCATACATAAGATTCAATGCATGATGAATACTACCGTAGTTCAATTGTAGGCTCAGTGGTAGATTGTCTGTCTAAACAGACGGAGGTTGCGGGTTCAAACCTTGGTTAGGCCACGCATAAGACTTTGGAAAATGAGAATTGTTTTCTCGCCTTGTGCTGATATCTACTTGAACGTCGGGTTATAGGACGATATAGCTACTTGAACCTCGGGTTATAGAACTACATAGCTACCGGAACCTCGGATTATAGGACGATATAACTACTAAAACCTCAGGTTATAGGACGATATAGCTACTTGAACCTCAGGTTATTGGACGACATAGCTACAGGAACCTCAGATTATATGACGATACAGATACATGAACCGCGGATTATAGGACGATAGAGCTACATAAACCTAGGGTTATAGGACGATATAGCAACTTGAACCTCAGTTAAAGGACGATAAAGCTACCGGAACCACGGGTTATAGGAGGACATAACTACAGGATAATCGGGTTATAGCTACTGCAACTGCAGGTTATAAGCCGACAAAGCTACTGCAACCACGTAGAAAGGGCGACATAGCTACTACATCAACGGGTTACAGGACGATATAGCTACTGGAAACTCGGGTTATAGAACCACATAGTTAAAGCGAACTCTATCATAGAACCACATAGTTACAGCAAACTGGGTTATAGAACCACATAGCGACAGCGAACCGGGTTATGAACGACACAGCTTCTGAAACCTCGGGTTATATAATGACATGGCTACTGGAACCTCAGGTTATATAATAAAATAGCTACTAAAACCTTGGGTTAAAGGGCGACATAGCCACAGGAACCTCGGATTATAGGACGATATAGCTACTTAAACCTCAGGTTATAGGACGATATAGCTACTTGAACCTCAGGTTATAGGACGATATAGCTACGAAACATCGGATTATAGGACGATGAAGATACATGAACCGCGGATTATAGGACGATAGAGCTACATAAACCTCGGGTTATAGGACGATAAAGCAACTTGAACCTCAGTTATAGGACGATATAGCTACGAAACATCGGATAATATGACGATATACCTACCGGAACTTCGGGTTATAGGACGACTTAACTACAGGAATCTCGGGTTATAGAACCATATAGCTACTTGAACTTCGGGTTATAGGACGATATAGCAACTTGAACTTAGGGTTATAGGACGATATAGCTACTTGAACCTCGGTTATAGGTCGATATAACTATCGGAACCTCGGGTAATAGGACGACATAACTACAGGAACATTGGGTTATAGCAACTGCAACTGCGGGTAATAAGGCGACAAAGCTACTGCAACCGCGGATGAAAGGGCGACTTAGCTACTACATCATCGGGTTACAGGACAAAGCTACAGGAACTTTGGTTAATAGGACAATATAGCTACTGCAACTACGGCTTAAAGGACGACATAGCTAGTGCAGCATCATATAATAAGACGATATAGCTACTGGAAACTCGGGTTATAGAACCACATAGATAAAGCGAACCCTATCAAAGAACCACATAGTTACAGCGAAATGGGTTATAGAACCACATAGCGACAGCAAACCGGGTTATGAACGACAAAGCTTCTGAAACCTCGGGTTATATAATGACATAGCTATGGAACCTCAGGTTATATAATGAAATAGCTACTAAAACCTCGGGTTATAGGACGACATAGCTACAGCAACATCAGGTAAAAGGACGATGTAGCTACTGGAAATTCGGGTTATAGAACCACATAGTAACAGCGAACTGGGTTATAGAACCAAATAATTACAGCAAACTGGATTATAAAACCAAATAGCGACAGCGAACAGGGTTATGAACGACACAGCTATTGGAACCTCGTGTTATATAATGGCATAGCTGCAGAAACCACTGGTTAATGGACGATAAAGTTACTGGAACCTCGAGTTATATAATGACATAGCTACTAGAACCTCGGGTTAAAGGGCGACATATGTACTAGAAACTCGGGGTATATAATGGCATAGCTACTGAAACTTCGGTTTATAAGACGACATAGCTACTGGAACCTCGGGTTATAGGACGACATAGCTTCTGAAACCTCGGTTTATAGGATGACATAGCTACTAGAACCTCGGGTTAAAGGACTGAATAGCTACTGTAACCTCGGGTTATATAATGACATAGCTACTGGAACCTCGGGTTAAAGGACGGAATAGCTATTGAAACCTCGAGTTGAAGAATGAGATAGCTACTCGAAACTGGGGATGAGGTATGACGTTGCCAGTGAAACCTTTGGTTATATAATGACATAGCTACTGAAACCTCGGGATAAAGGACGAAATTGCGAGTGGAACCTCGGGTTATATTACGACATGGCTAATGGAACCTCAGGTTATAGGACGACATAGCTTCTGAATGCTCCGGGTATATGACGTCAAATCTACTGAAACCTCACGTTTTAGGACGACATAGCTACTGAAACCTCGAGTTAAAGAACGACATAGCTATTGCAGCTGTGGGTTATAGGACAAGATAGCTACCGGAAACCTCAGATTATAGAACGACATAGCTACTGACACCTCGGATTATAGAACGACATAGCTACTGACACCGCGGATTATAGAACGACATAGCTACTGACACCTCGGATTAGAGAACGACATAGCTACTGACACCTCGGATTATAGAACGACATAGCTACTGACATCTCGGAGTATAGAACGACATGGGTTTTTAAACTTCGGATTATAGAAAACATAGCTGCAGGAACCTTGGGTTATAGAACAACAAATATACAGGAACCTTTTATTATAGAACGACATAGCTACTTGAACATTGGACTATGGTACGGCATAACTACTTGAATTTAGGGTTGTAAAACGACATAGCTAATGGAAAATCGAGTTGTAAAACGACATAACTACTTAAATTTTTGGTTTAAGAACAACGGCGATACCTGATTCTAGGGGTAGTCCGTTAGATATCGAGACTTTGGCATTAAATTAGCGCACAGTTGAATGTGTTTTTTTAGGTTGGCAATTGATCCCAATTGTTACATTATCATAATGCGTTGAGATAATGACTATAACTAACTCAAACGGAACGAGTACTAAAAGATTTCTAATATTATTTAATAAGTTCAAATATATATTTCATATATATACCACAGTGGCAAAAGCAAAAATTTCCTGTTCCTGAAATGCATAGCACAAGTGAACTATAAAAATCAAATTTTTCAAACCAATTGTCTAAAATGGTGCTAACGCGATCAGAAAAACAATTTTTTTTAGATAAAAAGCATATTTTGAAAATATGCTTTTCGGTTAATAAAATCATTTGTTCGTAGATAAATTACATTGGACCATGGTTATTTGGCTATTTATTGATATTTAGTAAATGTATCATTACGAAGAGCGTCTTTAAGTAGTATAATGACGTGCTTTTGTCTTTAGTTAAGGAAATCATATACCAAATGCCCTTTACTGAATCAAATGTCTCAAGATGATCCTAGCTCGTACATTGTATATACATATAAGTTGTCATTTCTTTTGTGTCTTAATGGTAATCAATCCAGTTTACAGTATAATGTTGGTCTTTTCCTTAGAGTTGAAATATTAAAGTATTGCTTTTATGTGCATTGAGATTCCCAAAAACAATTTGGCATCATTTGGTTTGTATTTTTATGCGTTAACGTGCTTATACTAGCAAAAAAAATCCATTTCGGCAAATGTCACCTTTAATATGACATAATATCATAAATCCGATAGTTATATAGTAAAATCAAAAAAATAAGAAACATATAAAAGAAAATAGCGAATAATCAATGGAATGGCTGATTTCTTTAAAAGTAAAATATACGATAAGCAGAAAGTTTTCCACTTGCGGTCTGATAAAGATTAAGATCTTAACTCGTCTTATGTTTTATTAATTTGACAGAAATCAAAATACAGCATTTTGGAAATAATGAATATGAAATCAATAACATAATTTTGTCAAAGATATAGTTTTGATATTCGATTCTCATATATTACATAAGGCATAAACAGATATATCTAAAACATGTAGTTTAAAGGTAAAAATAATTGTTAGAACTGTGATATGCAAGTATTATTTATTTTTTCTTAGGAATAATTGTGGAATATACTCTTCATGTAAAATTTCGGCCGTCTCTTATCAGAAAAAACAAAATATTTGTTGTGTTTTAAACAAACTTTTTATTGCAAATACTCTTTGTTCTACATACTTAATTTATCAGTGTCTTTTCAATCAATGGTGTTTAAAATGAAATTTTCTGCGAACATATCTAATAAAAATTGCCCAGTATTATCGCAGTTTTTAATTACAAATAGTCCGAAATTATGCTTACCGGTAAAATTGCACAGTAATACACATAAATTTAAGAGAAGAATTTGCCGATTCTTTATATGAAATCTCAGTCTGGTAAAATATAATGTTTGTGAAAGCTTCTGGGGATTACAAACACTTTCTGCATACTTTGCAACTTTAAATGTAATGTTTATGTCAATGTTTCTGCATTTTTAACCCGTATTGGGTTAAAGGGTACCGGTAACGATTTTCAGTTTTGACATATTTTATTCGTCTTACTTAAAATGACTATAGCAAAAATTCCATAAAATTTCATTCCATAATAAGGTAGATATCGGTGATTTTCTTATACATCTCTAGAAATCCAAATCAAAAGGTCGATATCGAGGCTCCCGTGTTGTGACGTAATTCCTATAACATACCTCCACAGAATTGTATTTACCAACTACTCAATTAAGTCAAATACGAACTCGTTGTTTAACTTTCTGTGATTATTTTACGACTGAAAACTGTTCACTGAAGTGTAATTAACAACTGTTAGACATGTATTGATAATTAAGATTATTATTAATCCTTTTGTTTATGAGACACATTCCTTAGATTCAGACCAACACCTGCAATTAACAGGATGTCACTTATAATTTGCAAAATTGATTTGCAGGTTGATAAAGTTATCTTACGACCTGTAATATACAATAATATATTTACCAGTTTATAGTTCGAGTGAAGTAAAATATTTTAATTTGGTAAACGTTATTTGTCATATGCAGTATAAAGAGTACACTCCGGAAAAAATGGATATTTTTATTTGTAAATTTTAACAGGGAGAAAAAGAATATTATTAGTTTTCATGTCAATCAAAAAAATTATTATTATTATTATTATTATTATTATTATTATTTTAAACAACTTTTAGGCAAAATTGAAAAATAAAAATTGACGACCAAATAGTCTTTTTAAAACATGTTATTTGATCTACTTACAGCATTTGATTTTATTAGATTTAAGTTTTCACTTTACCTTGGGCATATATTTATTCTTAAATTCTTTATTCTATATATACAAATCCACATAATAAAAGGAATGATAATTATTATTATTATTATTATTATCATCATCATCATCTCGATTTTTTTTAAATGTGGTGTCAATCAAAAATCCGTGCCATTTCATTTTGAACAATTATAATATATTTAGCGTAAAATAATTAAAGATGGAATATCTTGTTTTTTTTCTATTGATTTACCCAAGCATTAATTAGCCATCGGACACTTGAAAAGAACTATGTTACAAACTTTAATTGTGTGAACATTTTCCAATCATCGAGGAAATGTGATGCAACCAGACTACTTAAAAGTTTTCTACATCACGGTCATTTAATTTTAACTGTCAATAAACATTGTACAAAAGAGCATAGGCGATTGAATTTTTATGTATTGATTTTAGCCGGTGCCACTGTCATGTGCTGAATTGATTTTTTATTAAAATAATGCATTCAAAATTCAAAATTTTGAATGCATTATTTCAATAGAAATTCAAAATCAGCACATGACACCACAGCAAGTTTCATAATATTCATCCCTTAGTCTGATCAGTCTGACTTGATATTTAATTCATTTTAAAATGTCGACGATAGAATTAATTTTTCGTGTATTTGACAAGTAAAAACTAATCGCCTATTTTTGTTATAGCTATGCAAATTATCGTAATTCTCGAGTCTGTCCAGTCCGACTTCATAAAACCATTTATTTTCTTAAAAAGGTCAAAGGTATTATCAATTCTCGTGTTATGTCAAGTTAACACTCGCCAAGTATTTTTCAACAGCTATGCAACCAAATGTAGTCACAGTTCTTGAGTAGGTCGGGACTCGACTCAATATGTTCATCAGATTCGTTTGTTTCAGGTTCGAATAAATAACGGTTATATTCCAAATTCATCACTTATAAGATTGTCTACTGCTTCCCGAATTAATGAGGTACATATCAAAGTCATTCCTTTCTTCTACATACGTCAATATATCATCATTGTTACTACTGTCTATTATGGTTGACACTACTTCTAATACTGCAATGACGTAACACGTTTATAACTCAAAACGAGACGTTTCTCTATTCGATAAAAAGAAAGTAATAAAATGTGGATTTCAAACCGCAATAACTTTTTTATTTTGTCACCAATTTTGATGCGGTTTTCAATTTTGTTATATTTAGATAATATATAAAACAATTGTGATAAAAAATGTTGGTTGCACGTACCCTTTAAAGACCTTACTAAACGAAAAAGCTTCTGGCGATTACAAATACCTTCTGAATAACTGTTAAACTTTAAATGCAATGTTAATGTAAAATGTTTCTGCATTTCTAATCCTAATCGGGGAAAAGACCTAAATAAACGATAAAACCTAAAAATAGAACAAATCATCAAATAAAATGACGTCTTTATTACCCGCAAGCATATGTATTTATCATTTAATCTTTGCATTTTTGCCTTTAATTTAAATGTTTTAAAAATAGAAACTACTTAATATCTAAAATGTTCACGAAGACAAGGAAGTAACTGATTATATAACTACCAGTAGACAAGTAAATAAAAAATATTTAAATCGTCCATAAGTTAACTGTAACATGCAATAATGGTGTTTTTGTTTTAGTTTTACTTCTCATTGTATTATTATTGTTTATATATGTTAAATTTTGATGAATATAATTTCAGGCAATAATACGCATGCTGAATAAAAATGATGACAAAATTATCTGTTTACCATTTGTATAATTTTAGAAATTTACATTGATGTATATCTTTAAAACGCTGCGCAATACATTTGTGTCCTATATGAATGCAAGTTTTTAATAACATTTTGACTTTGTACTGTATTGACTTAAACTTAAATGATTATCTCATCAAAACAACCTCCTTTTAAGATAAAACTTTCTACAAAATGTCATATAAACCACAGCTTTTGTATTTATATATAGTCTGAAATCATGCTTACCGGTACAATTGTACAGTGATACAAATAAAAATACGAGAAGAATTTGCCGATATTGTATATGATATCTACACATGTTAAAATACAATGTTTGTAAAAGCTTCTAGGAATTACAAAATATATTGTTTGTGAAAGCTTCTTGGGATTACAAATACTTTCTGCATACCGCGTTACTTCATATGCAATGTTAATGTAAAATGCCTCTGCGTTTTAAATCCTTATCGGGTAAAAAACCTAAATAAACGATCAAACTTTATAATTCAACAAATCATTGCTTAAATGAAGCGACGTTCTGATTACTAGAAGTAAATGTATATATCATTTATTCTTTGCATTGAATTACTTTAATTTGGATGGCATAAACATAGAAACAACTTTTTCGGCCCCTAGTGTCACTGATGAGGAATGATATCCGAAATGTGCACATCTGGCACATCAAAATTTAGCAGGTATTTGTTATATATAAACAACCTACTTAAATTTTTTACGAAGACAAGGAAGTAACTGATTATATAACAACCTGTAGACAAGTAGATAAAGATTCTTTTAATCACCCTTGAGCTACATGCAACAATGGTGTTATGTGTATAATGTTCACTTCCTTGTTGTATTTATCTTGTTTATATATCAGTCTACCATTTGTTTTATTTTAGAAATTAATATTTATGTTTTTCTTTAAAATAGTTCACAAATAAATTGACGTCCTAAAAATGCAAGTAATTTAATGTATTATTTTCATTTGTACTGTATTGACTTAAACTTGAATGTCTTCAACATCAAAACAACCTCCTTGTAAAATGAATTTTTCACCGTTTGTAAATTCCCAAAGTTATCGCATTTTTTTTTGTTTAAAATTACATATAGTCTGACATTGTGCCTACAAGTACATTTGTACAGTAAAATTCATACATTTACGAGGGGAATTTGCTAATTTGCGTAATTCCGTATACGAATGTTGATATATAATGTTTGTGAAAGCTTCTGGCGATTACAAATCTTTCTGCATACTGTAAACAAATACAATGTTAATGTCAATGTATCTGCACATTTGACCGTTATCTGGTTAAACACCTAAATAAACGATAATACGTTTTAATTCAACAAAACGTTGTTTAAATAAAGCGACGTTCTAATAACTTTCAGTTATATGCATTTATCATTTAACCTTTGCATTTTATGACCTTGATTTTGATGTCGTAAACATAGAAACAACGTACTTTAAATGTTTACGAAGACAAGGAAGAGACTGATTATTTAACGACCAGTAGAAAAGTAGACAAAAATATTTAATCGTTCATGATTTACCTGTAACAATGCTGTTATGTGTATTATTTTCACTTCCTTGTCGTATTGATATTGTTTATATATGTTTGAATTTGATGAATAAACATTCAGGTTAGAATACATATGCTAAATAATAATTACAAAGTTGTTTGTCTACTATTAGTATTATTTAAGAAATTTACATTTACGTAAATCTTTAAAACACTGCACAAATACATCGGCGTCTTATATAAATGCAAGTTATTTAATTTATTATTTTGACTTTGTACTATATTGATTTAAACTTGAATGTCTTCAACATAAAAGCAACCTTCTTAAATTTTTTACGAAGTAAAGGAAGTAGCCAAAATATCAGGATAAGTTGAAAAAAAAAAAACTTTTACAGCATGCATGAGTTATCTGTGTCATTGATAACTACCAGTTCCTTATGTGTGATATTTTTGATTTCCTTGTTATTTACATATGTTTTTTGTAATTATATGAAGAATTTAATTACATGTTAGTTTACATATTATCTTAATTACACGACAAAATTTCCTCTCTATAACTTATACTAGTCAAGACTTTAGGTGTTTATTTAATCTTTAGGTAAGTGCCGACACCAAGGGAAGGAACTCTGTTCAACAGGACAAACAACCGTTCTGTAGTAATAAATGTATTAAAAAATTACAAAACTTTCCCGTCAAGTCTACAGTCCATATACCATTATTTAAATACTTTTTCTGTTTTAAATTATTACTGTGTGCTATTTTATTTATTTAATCATTTAAGAACGCGAAAATATTCTAAATTTATCGATTTGTTTGGCAAATAAACTGGTAATGCTACACGAACCTTTGCTTAATAAGAAGGCCTCAAACACAGGATAAGATAATTACATGAGTAAATGGACAGCGGCAGAGGATACCGACAAATTTTGATAATGATATGTGTATAAGCATACATAATAAACTTTTTAAATTTTCAAAACAGATCGATTCCATGTGTTAAATATAGGATTTCAAAAACAGAAAACAGTTGAGAAAATTTCCGGAAATCGTAATTCGTTCTTAAGGTAAGTGCCGACACTAAGAGAAGTAACTCTATTCAACAAAAAGACAAAACAACCGATCAGTAAAATTAAAAGTATAAAAAATTACGAAACTTTCCTGTGAAGTTTACTGTCGATGTACCATTATTTTAATATTTTTCTGTTTTGAGTTATTATTGAGTGTTATTTTATTTATTTTTATCATTTAAGAACGTGAAAATATTCTATATTTTTCGTTTAGTTTGGCAAAAAACTGGTAATGCTACACGATCTTTTGCTTGATTTAGGTACCTCATACACAGGAATAGATAATTACATGAGTATGGGTCTTTCATACCTACATTTAAGATATAAACTTTAATAGGTTATATCGCGTTTGTGCAAAAAAAGAAAGGATAGACATATGGATTGCCTCTGATCTCATGGAGCAGATACGAATGCACAAACGGTTCACTTGTTTAATAGACTTAGGATAGCGACAAGTATCGATGATGATATGTGTAAAAGCATACATAATAAGTCAGTGAAATGTCCAAAATATTAAATAGATCGATTTCATTCATTACAAATCTTGCAATGTATTGACATATACTGGTCTTTCAGGAAGATTGTTGTGTGTCAGAAAATAGAAGTTAAGAAACGGGAAAAGGTTGAGACAAAATCCGGAAATCGTAATTCGTTCTTTAAGGAGTAGAAACACATTAAAAAGTTAATTATCAATTATTTTAATAAAGTATTTGGTTTTTGGAATATACAAAACTTATCTTTGTAAATTTTACAAACTTTAATACTGAAATAGTTATTTAACATGTCATTTTGTTTGTTTGAATTTTTTTACAGCAATTTAAAAAAGAGGAGTTAACCCTTCCGATATCTTACAAACAAGAACCCAAGCATATATGTTTTTTACATTCCATTTTGAAGAATATGTTCCAAGCTTCATTTGTTCAGTTATTGAAAGTAACGTAATTCACAGATTTTATGAAATATGGATTTTTTGTAATCAACTGTCGATGAAAATGAAGACACTTTTTTCACACTCCGTCATAAAAACTTAAGCTTTTATCATTTATATTGTTTAAATGCTATGTATATCACTTCATTGCATGTAATTTACTGAAATATTGATTGAAATCATAAAAATAAAATTTGTTTTTATTTCATCTAATCATTATTGAATTAATAACAAACATGAAATTAAGCTGCTGGGATATTTACAAATGAGAAAAGATTGTTGAAAAGTGGGTTAGGTTTAATGCACTCTATTAAAAAAAACAAAAAACAAAACATATGCACTTTATAATTTCATTTATCGAAGTACATTCTAAGGAATGCGTGTGCAAATTTTCAAAAAAATCTCAATTCGGGAATTGTTTTGTCTCTGGTACCGGGAACTTCCTTAAGTAGTACAATGATTATTTTCTGATTAATTGAAAAAGCTATATCGACTAAAAAAATGTCCTACTTTAAATTTCGTGCAATAACTTCCTGTTTTATTAAAAAGAAAAACTTCTTATGAAAGTAATTCTTATGTTTTCCTTATTGTAAAATCAGATGAACAAGATTTTGATGCTGTCTGTAGAGGAAGTTAAGAGAGAGAGAGAGAGAGAGAGAGAGAGAGAGAGAGAGAGAGATAAACATCTTATTTTGAAGTTTTATGTTTTAACTGATGTAGATACATTTGTCAAAAATTTAAGTGGCGATAGTGTAGAACAACGAGTAATTTCCAAATCATTAACAATTATAGTCTTCTTATGCAACTATGCTATTGACCTTTGAATGTATTACCTTGAACCATATTGCAAAATGATCGCAATGTCAATATCTACAATATTCTAATTTACAGTATAACCTGTATTAGCGTCCACCTCTATATAACGTTCACCTGTCTATATCGTCCATTCTAAAGTATCCCTAATCGATTTACTATATAAAGACTACCTGTATAGAGTCCACCTGTCCATTGCGTATAGCGTCCACCTATGCTGGTCCCGATCGGCATTAAATTTGTGTATAACGTCAACTATTCGGCTGATCAAGGTGCATAACTCGTATTTTTCAACACAACCGGAAGTGTTGGTGCTAGAGATTTTTTTCTTTCAAGTTTGATTTTAAAAAGAATTAATGTGTTTGACATGCCGACATTGTGTTTATTATCGCCAATTGGGTTCGGGAAGTACGTGGATCGTAGAATTAAAATGGATATGATGACATCTAGATATGTTTATAAAGATGGATGGCGAGAACCGCCTAAGTTTTCCTAACTGTCAAACTGCATGGTCTTGATTTACTCAGCTTGGACATATCAAGGTGTCAACTGATTATCCCTTGTGATATATTAATAGGGTAATAATCATTTACATCATTAGCCTTATAAAAGAGTAATACTGGCCAGAACCACTTATTTTGATAATTTTGAAAATGTCGAATCTACGTCCAGCTCGGAAAGCTTTAACCTCAGAGTGACGTGTTTAAGTAATCAGGTAGATACGACTTTTAAGACATATACATTTTAGAAAAAGTGGTGAGGTGTGATATACTGACATCGAATTAATTTCTGCCAACTTTTGTTACAATTAAGTGGTTAAAAAATTTATTTAATTTATATAATATTTTTTGTTTTCCTATTAAATCTGTTGATTTTACTTGTAACAAGATGTTATCTGCAACAGCTACAATGTTTAAACAGTGTTTATCAATTTCTGTTACGCCCACTAATGGTGCTAATTTTCATAGTCAAGATTTATTCATTTAATATCAAGATGCAGTTTAATTAGAATGATCAAGTCACTTATACAACTTACTGTACAAATAAACTGATGGTCAAAACCGTTATGGCTTTAATTTGATTCTTAAAAAATATCAAGACCAGTGCATTTTTAATTTCACAATCAGCCAAATGAAAATTCCTATTATTGATTTAAACAAATTTCAACTTGTTTTGGATAACTTTAAATCACTGCAAATTGAAATAAATGATTAAATTCTTCTTAAACGTTTTATTTGCTTAAATAAATTATTTAATTTAAGTTATATCTTATGTAGAATGTTTGTGAAATTAATTGTTCTTTGTCAAACACTGGTATGACAAATTTCCTTTGCGTCATTTGTGACCCTGTATACAAAGTCCACCTGTCTATTAAGGAGACTTTGACCCAATCCATTGGGGTTCCTTTCTACACAGGTTATACTGTATATGTCTATACAAAATTTAACAGTTCATAAGAAAATGTACAATTTTAGTCTTCTTTTACTGATATATATGACCTTGGCCTTTGAATGTATGAACTTAAACCATATATCAAAATGGTAGCCATGTTAATACCTACAATATTTTTATACATTTGTTTATACAAAAAGTTAAAAGTTTTCAATATATACTGACAAATATATAAATTTTAGCAATTTCCCCCACTAAGTGCCTTACCATAAGTGAAAATCTGAAACTAATTGACTTAAGAATGGTATAAATGAAATAATGAAGGTATATCTCTTGTACATTTAGAAGAGTGGAGGAGAGTAATGGTATTTTACGCCCCAGTCAATAATCATTCACTAATTTCGAGGCGGTAAGTTCTTAGTTGGTGGAGGAAACCAGAGTGCCCGGAGAAAACCATCAGCCTTCGGCAAGCAAACTGACAAACTTTCTTACACTAGAATCTGTTCCGAGTGGGATTCGACCCCAGGCGGCGAGAGGCACTGTAATCCGTAAGCGCGCGCTTAAGACCATTCGGCCACCGAGGCCCCTACATTAAGAAGAGAACATTTTATAGTTTTAGCCATCCCCTCTTTTTATGGGGCGCAAAGGGAAATAACTCTTCATTTGAGCAAATCTGAAAGGACTTTTCCTAGGCTCATGCCTGTGATAAACACGTTTCATTACATTTGGCAAAGTGGTTTTGGAGGAGAAGATTAAAATGTAAAAGTTTACGCACGACGGACAAAGATGGACAGCATTAGCTCATCTTAGCTTTCATCTCAAGTGAGCTAAAATACTATTAGTTTGAATTCATTACTCAAATTAATTGCTCAATGCTCTGAACCTTTATGTGAATTGTGATCCGTAAGCGCGCGCTTAAGACCATTCTGCCACCGAGGCCCCTACACTTAGAAGAGAACATTTTTAAAGTTTCAGCTATCCCCTTTTTTATTGGGCGCAAAGGAAAATAACTCTTTCATTTGAGCAAATCTGAAAGGACTTTTCCTAGGCTCATGCCTGTGATAAACACGTTTCATTACATTTGGCCAAGTGGTTTTTGAGGAGAAGATTAAAATGTAAAAAGTTTACGCACAACGCACGACGGACAAAGATGGACAGCATAAGCTCATCTTAGCTTTCATCGTAAGTGAGCTAAAATGCTATTAGTTTGAATTCATTACTCAAATTAATTGCTCATTTCTCTGAACCTTTATGTGTATTGTTAATTGTGAAACAAATATAGGTTTTTTGTTTCTTGACAAATTAAATCATCTCAAAACAGTACAATTATGAAATATGTTACTCTCTCTTTAACACTACACAAGGAAAAGCAATACCCCAATTATTGTTATAGATTTCTTCGGAAAGTGCACTAAGTCTTCTGGTATGAAATTGAATTTAAAATTGATGATTAACCTACTAACTAATTTCTTAAATATATCATTAGAGATACAAAAAATCATTGTCATTTACAGAATGACCCAAGTCTATTTTCTAGATGTTATTTTTGTGAAATATCCTTTTTGTTATTGAAATCAGAATATATATATAAATATATATATATATATATATATATATATATATATATATATATATATATATATATATATATATATATATATCTGCAATTTTGTCACAAACAATATTATGAAGCATTTTTTAAGTCGACGTTTTAAAATTCTCATATTACGATCCATTATTCTAAGTGTTTTAGCTATGCGTCTGTCAGTGACTGTCTGGGCTAGGAAACTTTTGGTAAGAAACATAGCCCTAATGCATTTTCACAATTATCTATTTCAATTATTTAGTGTAGAATAAAAAATATAAACGATAATTGCCAAACTACATGCATTCTCATTAATTTGTCAAAAATTTTTTTTTTGGTAAAATCCTGTTTTTTTAGGTTTTTTCTATTTAATTGTTGTTTGATTATTTCTGATTATTATTTTAACTATTGTATATGTACCTTTTTATTTTTTAAAAAACATAACAGAAACGATATATATTACATTGCTAAAAACTTGCGAACCTTATCTCGAAAAGGAGAGTATACATTAACACAAGGCGAGTGTTTTGCTTATCTTAAAACTATTGCATTTATATATCACCGTAATCAATAAATGCAGGTTTTTTTATTATCGCATAATCTGTAAAATATATTGTTGATTATGCTTATCAAACAAGGAAGTATAAATCCTATTAAAATAATTAAAGAAACAACCTTGAATTTGTGTATGATTAACCCGTCTCATTATATAAAACCTGTTTTGTAAAGATAATATGTCTACTTCCTTGTTGTGTTAAAACTGTTGATTTAAAATATCATTTGCTTTTGTTGATCTGTAGAATTTAAATCAAAAGATTGTTTACATAGGTAAGTAAATGATACTGGGTAGGCGAAATTATACATAGAATTGTTTTTAGGTTTAGAAAGTTGCTTTTTGCATTTACGTGACACCTTCTGTGATCAAAATTTTGAAATTACATTTTGCAATGATGATTCCTGTTTTATAATGTACCATTTAACAAAATTTTCAGCTGCCTTAAATTGTAAAATTTGTTTAAAACTAAGGTTTGTTCCCTCATGCACAGCATTCCTTAGCTTGATTTGGATTAATATAATTTTGGAACTTTAGATTCATTAATTTCCAACTGTTTGGCTTTTGTTTTTTATTATCAAACTTTTCGGTCTTAGTGTCACTGATGAGGAATGAATTTCCGAAATGTGCACATCTGGCACATCAAAATTCAACTGGTATTTGTGCTATATATTATAAGTATGACCTTAATTGTTCAATCATATTTATATTTCAGTTTTTTCTTAATTGTTTGAAAGATATATCGATAGTTTTTTATTTTGTTTGTACAAATGCAGACAAGATCGTATATTCTAATAGGTTTGTTACACATGAAATTTTCCCATTCGAAAATGGTTATCCAAAATATTCAACATTGCTAGATAAACATCTAGCAGTAAATTTAAATAGAACCAATTTCTGACACTGCCGATATGATCATCCCGTTTTGCATCACTTTGAGTCTTATCAACACTCCGGTCATATTAGTTACTATATTATCTTGTATAACAATAATACGAACCGTTTGTTCTTTATTTGCATTATGGGCGAGTAAGGTGTTTTCGATCACTAGGTATTTTCGATCACTTATGCAAATTCCGAATAGCGGGCACGCGCAGTCTCGTTTCCGGGGAGGCGACATATATTTGTTTATATAACAGCACGTTTTTTCCAGAGACAGCAACAACTCTCAGAAAAATGCTTTCTAGAAAGGTAAAAACACTTACTTTATTGATTTATAGGTACTAACCGCCATTTTTGCTAATTCCATTTTTCGATCACCAAAAAATCTGCCATAACCTTTTAATTAATTTATGCATTGCAAAATCAGAGTCGTCTGCTAACTCTCGATGTGTTTTGACATACGTAAGTTCAGGTCACGTGACCGACTACAGCCAATTCAGTAAAAAGTGAGGCTCCAAAGGAGTACCCTCTGCTTATACCAATATTATATAGAATGTATAAAACGTGTAGCTGTACATCTGTAACTAGATTACCTGTATTATTTTGTTACATCAGTTTCAAGAAAAATGAGGCTCCAAAGAAATTCTTCTTATGACAAAATAATATTTATTAATAATCTAAAGTATACAAAGAGTCGCCATGTCTCATTTCTAAACAATATTTTGGTGTATGTTATTATAACAAAATTACTGCATTAAAGAAAAATGATATTTTTCTTTGTTTTTGTATCTTTATTTTTTTTTCAGAAATTTAACCAAGCAAAGTACAGACAGTGGTCTCCAACAGCAATGTTGAATGCTATGCAAGCCATTAAAGATAAAAATGTGTCTGTAAGGAAGGCAGCAAAACTGTATGATGTCCCACTAACAACACTTCGGGATAGAGTTGATGGGCGCTGTTCAGTAGAAACAGTTAAGTCAGGACCTGAGCCCCTGTTTAGCCAAGAAGAAGAAGTGAGACTGGTTAACTTTGTCTCATACATGGCTCACTTGGTTATGGATTATCAAGAACACAGGTTTTAGAGGTTGCCTCAGATCTAGCCATCTATTTAGGTAAAAGAGACAGACACCACCCTCTAAGCATGTACTGGTTTTATGATTTTATGGGTCGCTGGCCAGAGCTACATGTTGTAAAACCTAGAGGACTGACAGCAGTAAGAGAACAGAGTGCCTCACCTAAGGTTATTGACAGATACTTTGTTGAGTTAAAATCTACCTTGACAAAATACAATTTATTAGACAAACCACAGTCAATATACAACTTAGATGAAAAGGAAATTTCAACTGAGCATCGTCCTCCAAACATTGTTGCCAAGCGTTGTGTATCTTCGCAAGCTATTACATCTCCAAGAGGTGCCAATACAATCATCATTGGATGTGGAAATGCCCTTGGACAGCAGATCCCACTTTACTACATATTTGCTCGTAAACGGATGAGAGAGGAACTGTTATCTGGATGCTTACCTGATACTGGTGGCACTGTCACAGATAAGGGATGGTCAAATTCTGAGGTTTTTGATTCATATTTGCGTGATCATTTTCAGAAGTTTGTACATGCCACTCCAGATAATCCAGTACTTCTTCTGTTTGATGGACATACCAGCCACATTACGCTCTCTGTGATTGAGTGGGCAAAGGATATTGGCATGATACTGTTTGTATTCCCACCTCATTGTTCACACATACTCCAACCTCTAGATGTAGGGTATTTTGGTCCATTGGAAAAAATCTACAACCAGGAATGTGCGGTTTATTTTAGAAAACACCCAGGCCAAACTATATCACGGCTTAATGTTTGTGAAATTTCTGAAAAAGCTTCTCACATGCACTATCACCAGAAAACCTGCGTTCAGCTTTCAGAAAGTCTGGAGTTTATCCCTTTGATCCAGAGGCATTTGATATTTCCAAGATAGCACCTTCAAAAACTTTTGAGATTTATAAAGGACAGTCTGACAGTTTCTCTGATCTTTCGCTAAGCAATTCAACAGATAAACCAACTACAATATCACCACATTTACCAGTACCTGCCAATAAAGCTGCACCACTAACAGAAGATTTCATGGATTTAAATGTTAAACAGTATGATCTCAGTGATGATTCCATAACATTGCCTAATGTTGATGAATTTCTACAATCAAAATGTGTTTTACCTGCTTCTTTAGATCAACCTAAAAGAAAAAAGAGAAAGACTGTACATCAAATTGTATCTGGTAAGGCTATCATAGAAGACAATGTGGTACAAGAACTGAAAAAATTCAAAAATTCTATGTCCAGTAAGAATACTAAATCAAACGATGTCAAATTTATACAAAGGAAGAAAAGTAAAAGTAAGCAAAAACCTAAAAAAAATCTACAACAGAAAAAGAAAATTCTATTGCTGATCATTCTCCACAGCCTGGACCCTCATCTTACTATGTTACTGCCTCAGATGAAGATGTTGATTCTAGTATTGATTCTGATGAAGAACCTGATTCATCCAAATGTTGTGTGTGCCATAAAAATTCACCACCTGCTTTAAGGGAATGTCTAAATCTCACTATTGTCAAGTGGGCTCAATGTGATAGATGCCAACACTGGACTCATTTGCATTTTTGTAGCAAAGTGTCAACTGTAAGGAGACATAGTGAATTTCTATGTCCATGTTGTGAACAGTAAAATATAAATCCATTTACCTGACTATGTATATATGTTGATGTTTGAGATAAAGCTTCAACTTTCAAATTTTTTTAACTTAACTTTTGAGTTACATTTGAGATATTATGGCAATAAATGAATGTGTCGTGAAAATAAACTGGACAATGGTTTTGGACCTGTCTTTTGGCTCCAGCTGTTATCAGCTTCATTGGCGCCAAATGGGCGCTAGTATCATCGTGGGTTTGTTCACTGCTTGAAAAAAGACAAAGTCATTAAGTTACAAAGGTAAGATTTTTTTATTTGAATACATTCAGAGGACGAAAAGCTGTCTATAAGCCAGCTTATAGGTGTATTAAAGGTGGCTTAAAGCTGGCTTATAAGAGTCTATAAGCCATTTATAAGCTGCTTATAGATGGTCTATAAGCCATCTATAAGCCAGGCTTATAGATGGCTAATTGGCATTCAAAAAATAAGCAATCTATAAGCCTTCTATAAGTATTCCAAAATTTAAAAGGTGAAGTGGTTTACAACACATCCTATAAGCCATCTATAAGCCTTTAAAACCTAACGAATTTTTAAAAAATCATACAA
This sequence comes from Tegillarca granosa, assembly GCA_029721355.1. NCBI lineage: Eukaryota > Metazoa > Mollusca > Bivalvia > Arcoida > Arcidae > Tegillarca > Tegillarca granosa. The sequence goes on along the minus strand of CM056602.1, from coordinate 11,780,902 downwards.
ATGCATTAAATTTACCAAGTATATTTTTAATTATTTTCGCTTTCAGTGAAATTTGAATGGAAATAATTGTTTTAGTAGTATTAAATAAGATAATTATCAATCTAACAGCCACTTCATATTTGTCTTAGATCATCATTGTTTACAACTTAACACTTATATGCTGACGGAGCATATTTTGATGTATACTCACATAGAGTATGGATCAATACTGTAAATCTTTTCTGTGAATGGTTTATATGACGGAGTGGAGAGGAAAGAGTTATAGTGTTATGCCCCAACCAAGATTACTCCAAGATTACTCAAAGACAAGCTTTTAAAATACAAAGGTAATGAAACTTTATTTACTTAAAATATTTGTTTACAATCTTAGTCTGAAGTTAAAAATTTGCACATAAATCAAAGAAATTACAGTTTGGCATAAATCTCAGGTGTACGGCTAAACTTTGCTGAATATACAATGTTTAAGGTAAAATTGACTTTGTTCTACATTTCTAGATTTGTATCCTAGGAACTCAAATTAATATTTCAGTCGTCTTTATTAAACAGTCATTCAAATGATGTAATTAGATATTACTGGAATATGGAATTCTCTTGTGTTGAATCCTTGGTTATGAATTTAATATAAGATTTGCACGGTTATTTCTGAAGTTGTTAACTTTTAATACTAAATTGCTTTCCATTCTTTTTCTGCAAATTTTACTCCGATGAAACAATGTCTACATTTCTTATCATCTTCACTACTTTCTCTTTCACCCAGTCAGCTTCACTTCTTTTTTTTCCTTTATAAATCACCAGTTCCTTTTAGTCTAAAAACAATGAAAAAATTAATATTAACTAAGACTAAAGTTTGCATTTAGTGGATTAAAACCTAAAAGAAGCATATATTGAATCACAAACAAGAGTTAGTGAATGGATTGTGTTTGATGTGTTTGATTTTCCCGACATGTGTTGTTGTTAATCTCGGAGATAAAGATTTTAGGACTGTCTCCAGTTAACTCGTGTTATATAGTTTAGAGACAGCGGCGGCAGTTCAGATATGAACCATTTTGGAGAGCAATGCATGAAGGTGTGAGAGATATTTGTTTATGATTTTCATTGCCCACTAATAAATAAAAAAAAACGACTGAAACAAGTTGGGTAAAAAATTATAATAGTTGAACACCTTGTGTTATGAGAGAGAGAGAGAGTGTGTGTGTGTGTGTGTGTGTGTGTGTGTGTGTGTGTGTGTGTGAATTAGGTTCCGAGAGGCAATTCCGACTAAGACCAGTGCTACTTTTGATACTTTCTGTTCATCTAAGACCTCAACGAATAAATCAGTAGCTCAGAAATATTTTGGTCACAAAACGGAAGAAAAATAAGTTTTGCGTTGAGAAAAATGAGTTTGAAATGGTAATAAAGGGAAAATTAATTTCGTGAAATAAAGATACGACCCGGTGCATCTTCTTGCATCTTTTTGTGCTACCTAGATAGTAGTTTTATTTTATTTTATTTTACTTTTTTGTGGTTGTTGTTAATTACGAGTTCCTGCGGTCTTAGCCAATTTTTCGGACGAGTTGCCGTAATGACCTGTTGTCGGCGCCGAATTGACTCAGGACCAAAATAACTTGTCAGGTGCCGAAATGATTAGGTGTCGAATTGACTTGGTGCCGAAACTACTAAAATTTGTTCTTTCTATCTGTCATGCTTTTATTTAAGAAGTGATACGGCAAATTTGGACAACCCTCAAAATATTTCTGTCTGCTGGAGTTTAGTGTTGCTGACTTCCCATGTGAGATACAATTATTTACAATAAATAAAACTAGTCAACTCCATCCCTATGAAAGAAATACCCCGCCTCTGGTAAAATCATATACATGTATACCTCTTTAACAAAACACTGATTTTATACCATGTAATTCACAAGAAAATCCTGGTCGACTTCCGGTAAATATCCCATGCTTTATTACTATTATTATTATTATTATCATTAATTATACCGGTAATAATAATAATTATAATAATAATAATAATAATAAAATCTTTTTTTCTGATTTTAGTTGGAATTTTGTTTTCTTATTTATTATCATTGTGGTTTCTTTCATCATAATTACATCATTATTTTTTTCTCCACAATTTCATTATTTTTCATTATTTCTAATAATTTTCGAAATCAGTGCACCCTTATTACCATGTTAGTGTGATGTAAAATAAAAAAAAAACTTAGAACATGTTCTTGATAGATAGATAGATAGATGAATGAATTGTATCCTACACAGCAAACGATAATTAATTAATTATCAAATGAAAGGCATTAATTTAATAATTATTTATTTATTTATTTATTTAGTTCTAATTATTTATTTATTTATCTATCAATTTATTAATTCCTAAAAGCTCACGTAAAAACCTGAAACTCTAGGGACCCCTGTGAAACATAGAATATTGTATAAAAGAGAATTTTAAGATGAACAAAATGTGATACAAATCTGATTTAACCTTTAATGTACGTGTAGCTTTTCACAATAACAGTGACAAATTTCTTAAAGTTAGAGCCATGTTTCAAAGACAAAGACGTCAGCATAAAAATTATGTCAAAATCTAAGATAGCTACCAATGTTTTCTAGATAATACATTTTTATTAAGATGTATAAAAAATTATACAGACTTTAAAATGTGAAAACATTATTGATTAATGATTTAATATGTACTGTAAAAGATTCTTTTTTTCTTATAATAGTATAATCCATAATAACAAAAAAGAAACTTACAACATTTTGCAAAGCAGTTTCTGTCCAAAAGATGTTATTTCCCTCTTCTTGATGATGCTGAGTTTGAACAAATCCAACGGATGTGATTGGTCCATAAATTAGCCTCTATTTCAATCCACCAATCAAAACTGTTCATCTTAACTCCTCTCTCTCTCTCTCTCTCTCTCTCTCTCTCTCTCTCTCTCTCTCTCTCATGAATCATAAGTCAAACTATGATTCAAACATTAAACATACAAAAAGGGTAAAGAAAATAATAAAATGCAATTTAATTGATTTTAATATTTCTTAACATGGAAAATTATATTTAATTACCTGTTTTATGAATTTATCACATACTAGTATACATTGTAGCAGAAGTCCATGAATTACAATAGTTCATTCTGAAAAGATGCTGGATACAAGTATGTGACGTCACATTTTATTTTTAGTAGCGATCACGCTAAGGTAAGCAATGCGATGTTAAGACCAATATCACTTACACACTTCAAGTTATTCGTGGACTTCTGATTGTAGTTTAAGTCTATATCAAGAATATGTGTCTAATGTTTACCACAACTAGGTTGTACCGGGCATTTATTTGTTAACAGTAATAATCAAGACACCTGTGGCATTTGTTGCTTATCAGATGTTAATGGCATCTTCATACATATGATACTGAGGAAAATACTTGTTTACAACTGAAGAATGAGCAAGCGACAATTTTTTTTAAATTAATAATTGTAAAGCAGTTCAATTCAGAATGTGTGTGTGTGTGTGTGTGTGTGTGTGTGTGTGTGTGTGTGTGTGAGAGAGAGAGAGAGAGAGAGAGAGAGAGTATGCTTTATTGTGAAACTTAAGGATATTGTGACTGTATAAATACGGGTAATTGCCAAAAAAAATTTAATATTAAAATATATTTGGAGATAATGTCAATTTTACATTAAATAAATACAAGCGTAAAAATCAGATATATGATACCTTAACAATTATATCAACAATTTTTAATATATTATACCTCATCCTTGATCTAGTGTCTGATTTCAAAATATACTTTCAGATATGACTATTGAACAAAAAGGAGGTAAAAATTTTTACTTATTAGACTACTAACAAAAATTATCAAGTCAGTGTTAATTAATTAATTCATTCATTCATTCATTAAAATAATAACTGTATTGGTTTAATGGATAAATAAATAAATAAATAATTCTTTTATTTTTTTTAATAGATAAATAAATAAAATAAATAAGTAATTGAATAAATAAAAAAAATAAAAAAAATATAAATAAATAAATAAATAAATAAGTAAGTAAAATGGCAATCGAATTTAAAATAATTGTGTAACTAATAAAATGATTATAAAACATTTCCTTACTTTTTATGATCTTCACAACATTAAAAAATATCTCACATGGCATAAATAATAATAAAAATAATAATTAAAATATTATTATTATTATTATTATTATTATTATTATTATTATTATATTTTTTTACATTTAATAGTACTTCTTGTATTGTAATTCTCGTGTTATTCAGTTTATTATTTAAAATAAAATTATAACATTTCATTCTTTTGACATTTTCTGTACACTGAATTTACAAAATAATCAAACATGCGAGTAATTAAAAGATTATCAATAATCTAAGTCGGTGAACATCCTGTTTATTAGACACATTCCGTCACCTGTAATCATCAGAATCTTACAATGCAATTTGCTAAATTGATTGACAGGTATCAATACAGTGATAAACCTGTCAATGTTATTTGTAATTTTTATTTTGGGATGTTGACAAAATATATGGGAAGAACTGGTGTACAATATAAAAATATCAAATTAACACCAGATTGACTTGAAATGATTAAGCCTAGAACCGAACCGACTTGCTGACGGAATAAAATTACTTTTTGCTTAAAAATCTAGATTTTTTTATTTAACAATATTGTTATTAAATTTTTGAAATTCTTTAATAAACTTAAATTCCCTTACATTTCTATTGCCATTAATACGGGGAAAAGTTCAACAAATTGTACACTGACGGACACACATGTCTTTTGTTATATGAATAATTTTTTCATTCATTTCAGTCTAATAATCAAATTTTAATTAGTTATGACTGCAATTTTAATTAAAACAGGAAAGCACACTACATTCAATAAATGATAGTGCATTCGTACTATTTACTTTGCTATTAAGCAGTTTGTATTCACTGTATCTAAGGAGGCTAACAACTCCTTTATTTGAAATGTCCTGATGTCCGGAATGATCAGTACTTAGCTATATAAATGTCTGTAATAAAAGAGAATTTTTAAAATAAACACATGCGGAAGTGGCATCCTAATAAAATATATTGTCATAGGACGGGGTACACTTCATAGTTGGTAGATCAAAGGCTTGTACCGATTACTTAAAGTTAGCAAAAAGATGAATTTCCATTTACGTATAAATGTAATTATTTTTCTAGAAACACTATGAAACGTGTAAATTACAAAGTTTATACAAAACATCATTTTTCAAAACTTTGTGCTATTACTTAAAGATGGCATATAGATAGCGTATGGCTAGAAAGCCATTCAGAAATTTACTAAATGCGAAAAGATGAAAATGCACTTAAAATAATTAAAAAATATATATGTATCAGATTTGTATTTAATAGAAACTACATACTTTTCGTTCTTTTTTCGATAGTAACAATATAAGTTTTCTCACTCATAAAGATTACCCTCTTTATAAAGTCCACCTGTCTATAAAGTCCATTTTAAAACTGCTTTATTTTCTAAAAAATTATATACCCGACTTTAAGTCATCTATAAGCATGGCTTATAGATGGCTTATACTTTGAATGCCAATAAGCCATGCTTAAAGGTGGCTTATAGGAGGCTTATAGACTGAAGTGCTATAAGCTCCCTATAATCAACCTATAAGCTCCTATAAGCCAATCTTTAAGCTCCTATAAGCATGGCTTATAGGTGTTTTATAGATGACATTCCGTCCTGTGATTTTTCCTTCATACCTCTTCTTGAGCCCCAGCGCAACACTTTCTAATGACGCATTACGTCACTAAATCATGTGATCGAAAATACCTTACGCCATGTTTGTTTACATACAAATCGGGTCAGGTTTAATTATTATTATTTTTTTTTTTGTTTTGGAGGCCTGGTTTCAGAATTTCTCGATTAAATTACATCGATCTTTGTAACTAAAATCTACGATAATGTTGACACGCTGTAATTTGTAATTCAAGAGATAAAAATTCGTCCGAAATTCTTAAGTGATCGAAAACTCCTTATACCGCCATATAGTTGGAGTGACATTAATGAGAAAAACCGAAAAACCGTTTATACAGAGAGAGAGAGAGAGAGAGAGAGAGAGAGAGAGAGAGAGAGAGAGAGAGATCTTAAAACTAAACCTTGAACCACTCGACATTTTTTTATTTACATAATATTTACATAACCGATGTTATCGCCTTGTTTGGATCTAGCTAACGACCGATGTTATCATTTCTCGAGTCACGCGCTTAGTTTAGTGAAAACACGCCCATTTGAATTGCAACCAATCAGCTTCCTTTTGAGCGCTGATCACTTTATGGCGAATGAATACCATGGAACTACTTTTCATAATTTCGCAATTTCATTCATAACTTGCAACAAAATGTAGTGTAGCAACACTGGTTGTGTATATGGACTATTATATCGCATTAATATCTAAGAAAAATGAGCAATAAAAAACAGAAATAATTAAGTGGCTGTGTTTTTGTTGAATGACCCATTTCCTAACAATTTTTCCTCTGTCACTGTTGAAATATGTAACTTTTACAAAGAAAGATCACGTACTTCTTTTACTATACGATAATTCGTCTGCTTTTCGTAGTTACTACTACTACATCTACACCCCGAAAAAATATGGATTTTGATACCAATTCAGGGTCCGAATTTGAGTTTGGTAATTTTGAACTTGTTTGGGATTCTGAGCCGTATTTGACCACTTTTCTAAAAAATGATGACATGGACAATCTCCTCTGTGATTTGGACTATCTTTGTTTCACACCTGAAACAAATGTTCCCGATGTTCTGCAGTCCATCGGAAACCAGGCAGCCATAGATGGTGTACCACCACCAGAGATGCCTGCAAGTCTAAAAGCTTACATATTTGTAACAGTGGATGAGAGTAAAATAGCAATTGATGAAGCACAAAAACAAAGTTCATCCACAAAGCGCAACACTCAGTGGGGTATCAACATATTTCAAGGTATTCAAACATGACACAGATACGTTATAAATATCTGAAAATATGCTGGTTTATATATAGGTTATAGTACCATAATCAGTACAATGCTAAATGCTAGTCCTATAGATAATTTTTGTTTAGTCAGTGGTTTTGTTTGCCGAAAGTTACTACCGAATAAAGGTAGTTTCCCCTTGAGAAATAAGACTTAAATTTCCCAATTTGACAACTAAGATTCCCCAAAAGGCAACAGTGACACACAATTAAATAGTTTAAGTTAAATCCAGTTGTCCAAAACTGTTCTGACAGACAAAAATGTTAGATATTGTCACAATATAAGATCTTTGCAATGTATTTCCAAATTCTGAGCGTAATTTGTGACATAAAAAGGGTCCAAATTTTCCGAATCTGACAGGTAGAAGGTAGTTTTTAAAAACCATAGCAAAATCACTGGGACTCTACTATAACAACAACTAATAATAATTACAGTAACAATAATTTTAACCTCAACACATTTTCATTTAACTTAGATGAAATATATACACAACTGTCTGCAGAAATAAAAGTAATTTACAATTTTTTATGAAATTTTATTCAAAATGTGGCAGAATAAGATCATACAAAAAATAATTCTATCATTAGAAAGTACTAGAAATATAGATATGGCGAAAGAAGTCACTAACCTCTCTCAAGTCTTGAGTCTGACCAGACTGGGGATCGAACCCACAACCTTCCACTTATGGAACAAACACTCTACCAAATGAGCTATTGCATTTTACGTTTGTGACAACATTTAAGTATTGTGTACAGTATGAATATTTCTATTGTTTTGAAAACCTGATCACAAGTTATGAAAAATTAAATACAAGTATACAGTTGGACATCAAAGTTCAAAATTACAACATAAAATAATAAAAAAAATTCTTTAAAAAAAAGCGAAAAAAAACCTCAAGCAGACCTAGTAATTTTGAACAATTTCACTTTTCAAATTGGCATAAAACCCGTTATGGTGCAGCATTAATGTTTCAGTTAAGTTAAAAGGAGGAACTGGTTCAGAAACTGAGAAAATTCTTCTGTGAAGTTGAAAACAGAAAGGGTGAAAATTGTGGAAAAAACACCCTTAAAAACTTAAGAGCAGCAATTAATAGACATCTTTCTGATCCTAAAATTTGTATAGATATTGTAAATGACAAACAATTTGATCCATGTATCAAAGTCTTGGATGGCATGGTGAAGGAGATGACAAAAACTGGTGAAGCCGAACCAACTGTACACTACAAGAAAATTCTTCCTGTAAACATTATTAAAATAAATGATTAATTCAAAAATAATGTTAATATATCTCCAATTGCAGTTCGCCATTGTCTCTGGTGGCTTTTAAGTTTTCACTTTTGTTCAAGAGGGTTAGAGTTTCATAACCAACTGTCTATAAACTCCATGAATTTTAACACTCATCATGATGGAACTGAGTATGTAAATTTAAGTCACCAGACACAAGAAAAAAAATTCCAAGGTGGTTTAAATTCTTATGACTTCCACAGAGATAAGAGAATGTATGCAACCGGTGGGGATTTTTGTCCAATTAAAATTCTGAAACTATTGCTCAGTAAAACTAATCCAGAAAGCCAATCCCTCTTCAACTGTATAACACAAAAAGGTAATAAATTTCCACCCATGGCTTCAGTATGGTACACAAATAAACCACTCACAAAACGCACTTTTTCAAATTTTATGCCAGATATCAGTAAAAATGCAAAATGTAGTCAAAAGTATACTGGCCACTGTCTTCGAATGACTGCTCTACAAGGAATGAATGATGCTGGTTTTGATATAGTAAATGTAATAGAAGTAGAGAAAAAATAAATTACCTGTAAATTTCATCTTATCCATCGATTTTTTTTTATATTCATTTTTAAAAGGCCATCTTCTCTATATTTCCTGCAACATAAATATTTAAGCATTTTAGAATAAACTGCAATGACTGTAGTCTACAGAAATATTTTTCTACTTATTACGGTAGTGCTGGGAATTTTAACTTTTTTATTTGGGATTTGAAATAATTGATAATTGTAGAAATTGGTCTTTAATGACATACTATTTTTTTAATTAAAAAAACCTAATAATTTACATGATTTATGTGAATCCGAGATGTTGGAATCTCCAAACCAATCCTATCCCCCCCGTTTGATTTATCCTTTATTTGATAAATGCCATAATAAGTTATCGTTCTGATATTTATTTTTTTCTAATATTGTATTGTTAGTTACCATAAATACAATTAGTTAATGCCTACACTTCTGAAACTGCAGCCTGCTGTCATCTCACTTCTTCAGTTCTTGTACAAGTAAATAACCCGCTAACTGATTTTCTAAAATGACGACATATCTAGGTCAACCGTCTTACCACTCTTTGTGAGTCCGCTGTCGGCAGTGCAAGGAGAACGAAGTAGAATTAACGAAGAAAAATAGAAGTTGTTTCTTATGTAATATTAATTTAAATAAGATACTTTTTTCGGAAAGAACGAACAAAGATAAAATAAATACACAATGATTAAAGGAACTACAATGACGCAATTCACTTACTTTGAACGTGGTTTGATGTTGTCATACCTAAATGATAACATTCAAAATGACATTCAATCCTTAATTTATTTATTTATTTATTTATTTATTTATAATAATATATTTTACAATATTTTTTGTTTTGTTTATTAATATATCAGAAAAGCTTATTTTTAAAAACGTGTTTTCTTTACAGAAATATGAACATGGGACACAGTAAATTGTCATACACTACATCGCTGATAATCATCTTGCATCAATTATCGGTTATTGAATCATCTGGTGAGTTTGGTTTGAAAACTTACTAGTGAAATAAATCAAAGCAAAATAAAAGCACCGATTTCATCACTTTTGACTGTCAACGGTCAATGATTATCATAGATAATTGTAACCAAAAACTATCAATAGCGGAATATGGTACAATACAATTATTTTAGTATTCGATATAATGTTTGCATAGCAAATGATTATTATACGATCATTTATTTAAGTACACAAAAACTGGCAAAGGAAGTCATTGCCAGTAGCTAGGTCCTTGTTAATTAATACACTAAAATAATAATTTTCCACTCAAAGCCAAAATGCTCTACTAATTGAACTAGTCTCATAGTTATTTATACCCTTAATACTCATTAAACTTTTGTGTCATAGACCAGCATTTAATCGTGTCGATTGATGATTTACTTCAATAGCAAATGCGTTTAGGCTTTTTTGTTCTTGAATAATCTCTGCTAAACAAATAAACATAATGGAACCACAGTTGCATTATTTTGACAAGATATGTAAAAATATTGACTAAATAAATAATAACATTAAAGTATACGTACATATTGCTATTAGAGATTCAGTACGACTGATAATCAAACAAGAACACATCAGTTCATCTCGAAATTATAATCCCATAAGAGTTAATACTATTTAAAATTGCAAGTAAAACATTTAAAGCCTATATGAGATTAAAAGATCTTAAATTGACAATATAAATACAATATAGCTTTAACAGGATAGTCTGATTCTACATAGATCTTCACTGACCAAAAGCGGCGAGCCAAAATGAATATAAAACATATTGAAATGAATCATGATTCTCCAATATAGTTATAATTTAAAAAAAACAGCCTGGTATTATTCCATATAATTATTTACAGATTATCAAATGTCTAAATTAACTTTGACAGGGTTATAAAAGTATGATATAGCTTTTGATATAACTTTAGATAGCACCCGGTCTCACTTCCTTGATGGAAGTTCACGTGTATAACTAATTTTGCCAGTTTTCAAAGTTTTTGCTTTGTTTTTTGGATTGTGATATTGACAAGGACTGGTTTGTTTGTTTTATTGTAAAGAAATCAGTTGTAGTCACAATACGTCTTGACAGAAAAGTGATATTATGGATAAGCTCTTGACCGGCGAATTCAATCTATTTACTGCTAGATACAATCAACATCTTTTTTATCTTGACAGGGCAGTGAGAGAAAGTATGATGTAGCTCTAGGCAGACGAATTTTGTTTTATGATATTATGTCAGATTTCTTCAGGGCAGAGAAAATAAAAATATCTAATGGCCGGCTTGTGTAAATTTACATTAAATTGCTTTACCAGTTTTAGTATAAGTTAATCTTGACAGGGTACTGTATGTTTGGTACAACTCTTTGTGACCAAGTCTCTGGAAACAAGTATCAGACAGAAATAAGCCTCATTGGAACTTGATTTGAGTACATGTAGTGTAATAACAATTAATATTTTTTGCGTCCTGTAAGATTCTATATAGTTTTGTTAGTACTACTTAACCTTAATAATTTTCATCGGACTTATAGTATATCTCATGGTGGGCTTGTTTTATATACATACTGTCAGACATGTAGATACCTTTTAACGATTTTAACATGGCAGTGAACATTGAAAGCGTGTTCCTTATATATATATATGTGTGTGTGTGTGTGTGTGTGTGTGTGTGTGTGTGTGTTAAAAACATTTCTTTAAAATTGAAGAGTTTTTGTGGGAATATTTTAAATCGAAAGAATAATTTTTTTTGTATTGTCTTTGAATAATTTCTCTGAAAGAAAAGCAAGCAGCCTAAATGATAGATAAGACAGAAACTATAAGCCAGATGTGCATCATGATTATTATTACATTATAATGAAAGTTGAACCTTTTATGTCAATTGTTTATTTACAGTGAATCTTGCCATTAACAAAACTACAAGACAGAGTTCAAACTATGGCAGCTACGTATTATCAAATGCAGTAGATGGGTTTGAAAAACAGTGTCGTTTCTCTGGATTTGCACATACACAAAAGAGCAGTAGTGAATAGTGAGAAGTAGATTTGGGAAACGTGTAAGAAATTAAGAAGATACAAATATACTACAGAGTCGGATGTAATTGTTTTTAAATACATTTTTACTTTGATTGAATTTGCAACATGATACGAATATAAAAGTAATATTAACGGATGTCATTATCTATTTAAGTTTTAACGAACTTTATTCTTGAAATGAAAAGAAGGTTTTCAAAATTTAATAAAATCAGATTGGTTGATTAATTAATTAACTTCCGAAATGTGCACATATGGCACAGCAGTATTAAACAGGTATTTAATATTGATCACAAGAAGAAAGATAAAGCTAATTTTAGGTACATTTTAAGTGAATCCAAAATCCATAAATTTAAGGTTTATGGGCATCTTTATTTTAGTAAAATATCCTAAAGGTCATTGGTATAAAACAACATGACCTTCCCTTAAAATAAATCACAATAAATTAACAAGAAAAATATATTTTCTAGCTTGTTGACACCTTCCAATAATTTAAACATTATCAGTTATCCAAATTAATAAACATGAAGACCAATTGTTAAATGTTTGATAATTATTAATTATTCATAATTCAATATAATCCAAATTTATAAACACAATGATCATTAGATACATTATTTTGCACGCGGGGAACTGCAAGTGTTCCTTTCAGTTCAGGAGAAATAGCTAGTTTTCTATCATGGGAAATTGAAATTTAACCGGTGAAAAAGAAAATTAAGTCCTTTTCTAATGTCGATATATTAAATCGTCATGAAGATTTGGTATCTTGGTTTAGTGCAAACATTGTAAGAATCCGCAGTGAAAAATAGTTTTCTGTCATGGCGAATTGTTTATACGCCATGATGAATACGTAATTTGCCATTAGGAATAAGTGTCTTTACTCTTTTGCATCCGTTGCAACTTCGCCAATTCCAATTAATTGATTTTACGTTCATAAGAGTTGTCCTTCTGTCAACAAAATGCATATTTTCGTGGGTGGTAGACTGCTAAAACCTTCAGCTTTATTATAAATAATAATGGATATATCTCGCATTCAAAGTGTTTTAGTGCCCTTATCCTTCTTGGAGTTTTTCAAAATATAATAAAAACTTATTTTTTAAATACTTTTGAGCATCGGTACCGAAAAATTGCGTAGCCTTCAGATAAACAAAGATAACTATTATGATCTGTGTTATTTTGAACACTATGTGAAGGGATACTCTAGCGCTCTAATATAAAAGGGGGCGAATTAGTCTTTTTTTTTTTTTTTTTTTTTTTAATAAATAAATAAATAAAAAATATCTTAACTACAAACATTTCACTTCATAGAACAAAGTTTGTCAAAATAAAAAAAACAAACACAAGGTATCAGAATTTTTATAAGCAATAAACAAATACAATTCGAAAGTGGCAAAGAAATGTAATTTTACAGTCCGTTCCATAGGGTGTTGATTAGTATGATTTTTGTTCAAGAATAATGATCGTATACTTGTATTAAATGGTTCATTTTACATGGTCAAGTTAAGAATGTCATGAATCAATCAAAAAGTGAGTTCTTGCATATTGTTTTATTTGAGCCAGCATTTAGCAAATATGCAACATAACGTATTTTTATCTGCGATATTTCGAGATTTGATCTTTACGAACGGTATTTTTGTGTCATAAAGCAGGTCTAAGCAGTCAGAATGTAATTTTTCTGATCTTCGAGTAGTATTTGGTTACAAGTTTTTTAGGTAAACCGTAAAAGACTAATAAATACCTAACGTGCTTGAATATTGACAACAAGTGCTGTTGCAAGAAAGAGAGAGCATTGTTTACAAGAAGTAGCATTACATCATGTTCATCATACAGAGGTATGTTTTTGTACAAACCCGACCACAAGTTAACGATCAAATAAACAAACTTAGTTGCATCATTTTTGAACGTTAACAGTATAATAAAATTAATATACTGTGCATACAAATTTCGTCTCTTTTACGCGTTTATCTTAAGATCTTGATCGCCTGGATGGATATTCGATAAATATAACAGAGTCGCTTGATCCGTTAGTTACTTGGCAATGCTTTAAAGATACGGAAAGTGCACTACCTTCCACGGTTACCCCATCGCATATATGCCGAAGGGTTGGACGATACATACGTTTTTCAAGGGAAAGAGCGACCGGAGCTGTGTTATATCTGTGTGAAGTAGACATATATGGTAAGTGTTTTTGTAATTGCCTTTTTACAGTAAGGATCTAAACTCATAAGAAGCGCGTCAAACACTGTCGCCTACTATGTTTGAATATTTCATCTAACCCTCACTTAGACAAAACAAAAAAATCAAACATAGGAAAATGATGAACGGTAGCCATAGCAACCACATTACTATAAGTAGGCTTAAATTCCTTATTTTATAGATGAAATTACAATTTGTAAACGCAAGTACATGTATAGATTAATAACTAACCATCATAACAATCATCTGTACACTTAAGTTTTTTAACATTTTTCGCACGATTCCATATCATTCAACTTGATCGGCATTGTTTTATAGGTGTCCAACGAATCCAGAATAGATTTCAACAAATTTATAATGATATTATAAATTTCTGCGGTTAATTAAAAAGTAGCAGGAAACTCACACATTCAAAACAAGAACATAACTCGTTTGATAGAATGTCATACATTTTTAAATTTGCATGTTGGAATAAATTGTGATAAGCTAAAATAATCTTATTGTGAAAATTTATATTTCGGGAATGTGATATGTTTTTAAAATTTTTATATGTTTAGCGGAATACCTTTATAGTACATTTACAGTACATTTTTGAACAATGATTTGAAATAAGTCTTGAAGTGACAAATTAAGATTATTATCTCATGTTTAAACTTTATGAAAACGTTTGGATTTTCATGCTCTAAAGTAATGATTAAAATGACTGCATTCTGAAAAACTGTTCTATAGCTTCTAATTGCACGGTGTAATAACAACACTATTTCTTATATTTATTTAAATATTTAAAAACCCCGATAAAGAGACAAACATAAATTGGGCATTTTGAAAAAAAAATGCAACAATATCACAATAGTTATAATCGAAAAAGTCTCATTTTCTATCTGCATATCCTTTAATATAGTTTTAAAAAATAATAAAACACAAAACATACTAGTCCATGTTCAAATCACAATCCCACCCCCCAAAAATAATTAAAATTAAATCTTTGAACATTGGCCAATTCAGTTATACAACAAGGAAGTGAGGTCGGGTGTTCCGGAACCCGTCACGTACAATATCAAATTTGAGAATAAAAGGGACATTGAAAAAAAATTAATAGATCCAGTATAAGTTTGGATTCAGTGACGTCATACTTATCAATAATACTGTGATGACGTGTGTGATTTAATGAAGCTAGTTAACATTTGGGCTGTGTAATTGCGTTATTCTTTTTCATTACACTTTACTTTTTAGAACGAATTTGAAATTATTTATATTTTATTTGCAGAGTGTAGTAGTGTTCAATATTTAAATGGTGGTATTTGTGTCTCCTGTTCTACAGGATGTCACAATGGTAATTGTAATCCTCAGAATGGTGAATGTCGCGACGGATTTGAACCATTAGTATTTGGAGAATTTTGTAATTTGACTGTGCCAGAAACTGTAGCATTACATGTGATAGATACATTGGTAAATGTGATGGTTGTAAAACCGGTTTTTATGGTGACAAATGCGATAAATTGTGCTAATGGAATTGCAAAACAAGAGACTGTGATCAAAATAATCGATTCTGTACTAGTTGTCCCCACTCTTATAGAGGAATAACATGCACAGGTAATTTTGACAGACATGTATTCCATATTGCTTCAACAGAGTTTTTCAATACATTTAATTTAACAATAACCTCGCTTAAAATGTTTTTTTTTAATTTTTTTTTTAACGTTTATACGAGAACAAAACATTTAAATATAATCAATGAAAACATAAAAAATGGTTTTGCATTTCTTTAAATTTTTCTGAAAACCTTAATAATGCCAGAAATTCACTTTTAAAGACAAAACTTTTTTTTAATTATTAAAACTGATTTTTCGTTTTTAGAGGGGGGGGGGAGAATCGCATTATGTTTGTACTTATAAAATTAATTTTTGTATCAATTATTATTATTATTGTTATTATTTATTATTATTATTATTATTAAATTTCTTGTGAAATTCTTGAATTCTCATTATTATCAAGATTTTTTTTTTCAACACAATATAAGAAGAAAGTCTGCATCACAATCTGACATTACCAGCCAACAATATTAATCGTTATAATGATAATATGGTTGTGGGCATAGCCTATGTAAAGAGCGCAGCAAATTGTTTTATACACATTTTTCCACTTATGATGGTTTATTATATTTGTTTATAATTTAAGATTTTATAATTATTTCATTTCACAAATTTTATAAGACTACGTAAATATGTCATTTGCTAATAAAAGACAAAGTCGCAACGTAGATATGTTTAGCTTATTGCAATGGTGGTCTGTATTTCTTTGAAGAACTGAAACAGTCGCTGCTCCCTTGTCGAGTATTTCAATATATTATCGGAACAACATTATACACCTAATTCAGTTTAGTTGAAATTGCTGAAAACATGGAACAAATAAATCACATGCTTAGGTTATAGGTTACAGAAGTTGCAACTGTATTCAATTTAATGATCATTCGTGCCACTGGGTAGTGTTACAATATCTGAAAATTACTATGCGACTGTTTAAATACCTTGTATCTTGTGATCTCGTGCAACGAAATAAGCTTACTTCCGAAACCAAATCGTTTTTGAAAATTAGTTTTGCGTATCAATGTATAGTTGAACGACAAAGAAATATACATGTGTACTTTGATATCTAAGCACTTTTTTAAACTTTTCTCAAATAGTTGAGGAAAAGATTTTATTCCGTGTTAATTGCAGTAAGTTATATTGCTACCTCGATTTTTTCTAATTAATTATGACAGTTATATGTTCAACAATATGCATGAGAACGTGAGGCATACTGCTATTATGCTATATCATGATTATGATTCATTCTATTTTTGGTAATAAATGAGAAATTTCAGTACAGAATACTTTAGCAGAAACAAAAATCAATTAATAATGATAATAATTTTTAAAAAACCCAAATCCCACGAAAAAATTGCTCACTGGATTTATGCCATGTGACACTATATGATTTAATGATGACGTCACATTTCCGCCATAATCAAAACAATCTTACTGTATCTAGACCTACACGCAATTTCTATTTCCTTAAATTTTCGGCAATATTTTAGACAAAGTAGATTTACAGATCGGAAACATTGATTCATCTCAGTATACAGTAAAAGTGAGTGACATTATGTCAGCTTTTTTATATACCAAATTCAGATATTATCTAGTGTAATATTTAGAGCTGATGCTGTAGATTATATGTTTAAAGTGATCATTTGGGTTTCTAATTAATATGTTTTCATCTCTGAAAGTTTTAAAACACGATCATTAGCAGATTTATCGTCCACTGTTCTGTTAAATTCATGACGATCTCATTTTTAATCTTTGACCTTCTTCATCCATGACGTCATATTAGGTATCTGCCAAGTTCTTTTGTCAACAAGATTGACACTCGCCATAAATCGCTTGTTTCTGTAACATTGTCATAAACAAGTCAACATTGTGAGGTTTTGGAAACTCTAAAGACATATCAGAACATACAAATCTCTGTCAGATTGATACCTCTACAAAAACATAGCTTAAGTACAAAGGGTTTAATCGATTGAATCAATTATTCTATTAACACATTATTATTTTGTTAAAACATTGCCAAGTACAGATTAAATGAATATAAAACATTGATGCTTTTATTTCTGAGAAGACGTAAGTTCCGGAAAGTGAAATATCTCCTGTCAAGCTGGCTACACTCGATATGCGCAAAACCAAATTTTAGAAAGAAAGGAACATGGAAATATGGGATATTATATATATACCTAGTCAAATTTTTCAACATCATTGTGATGACGGCCATTATTTCTTATGGGCTTGATTAGCCTAGGCTTACAATATTCCTGAGTGAACAAGTTTTCTCATACCTCGAACAGAAAAATTCCCACGCGCACACCAAGGCTAGATTTTTCTGTCTTGTCTAGTTTGTCAGGTAGAGCCTCACGCGACAATTCACGCCGTATCCGTTCATTTTATTTGATGTCATCAAAACAATAGGTTTATTTATTTATTTTTCAAATATGTGTTTTTATTGTTTCTTGTCAAAATATTTTATTGTCAAAGTTGTTTTATATTTGCATTGAATACAAATCTTTGATGTCTTAAACTTTTGAAGTGTTGTCGATGTTTTTATTTTCAAAGGGCGGATTTTTACAATGCATAAAGTGTCCAAAGGAATGCAAGGGGTCCCATACGGGTGTTTTGTTTGGTACGTATCGCAGTTATAAACATTTAAATGGTACGAGAAATAGAATCTGTCACCTGTTTGTGACACACAGCCTCAATTGGGATATATTACATCATATCACCTTCGACTGAGATCATCCGTTATCGGCACAAGCATGTGACAGATTCTATTATTATTGTGAGTAGCTTTGCTATTTGCATTGTTGACATGTTCTGTAGTAAGAAAAACGCACCCAGTTTGAATTGTGAAAGCATTTTTCGCTATCAAGCAATGAGACTTCAGAAATTTATCAAATTAAGTCCATTTTGTTTGATTATTTTAAATAAGTCTTGTCTGAATCACAATTCCTAAATTTTATATATTTCTATTAATTTGTAGAATGTGTTGATAATTTTTTTGGAAAAGAATGTACAGAATGTTAAAAAGGATGACGTGTATAAATGGAAAATGTAAACAAACAATGGTTATTGTTCATGTTCAGATTCTTTTTTTTTTTTTTTTTTTTTTTTTTTTTTTTTTTTTTCGAAAAATGTGTAACCAGTCCTGTCCAGCAAACTGTAATAGCAACAGATGCAATCAAACTATTGGCAATTGTTTAAACGGCTGTAAATCCCAATCCTTTATAGGAAAAAAATGTGACGGTAATATTTTTCTGTAGTAAATTATCTTAAATAGTATTTCCTTCAAACATGCATTTTAAGTGCAAAGTTGAGATGACATAACATATGACTCGATTTCGTTTTATCATAATACAATTAATATTTTAACATAGAAAATCTCTCGATGACTGGACGTTCTTCTATTAGCATTGTATAAAACGTGGATGCAAGGTAAAATTGCCTTATTTAAGCATATTAACGTTAAAAAATTAACACAAATGATGCGCTAGTCTGATGGGTTCTGTGACAGCTGTATGATGTTCATTACTATTTGTTTACTTTTAATTTTTATTCTGACAACTGGTTGGACTTGATGCCAATGTGGTCTACAGCACGGGCTTACACTTACATAGTTTTACGAAATTCTAATCTCTTTCACGCAAATGCTAGTGTAAGAATTTTTTTTAATTCGCCTGTAGAAGGTCGGTTGTTTTTCTCAGGAAACTCACGTTTTTTTTTTCTTTTACTCTAGAGCGACTGCCTCGTTTTAGT